>PVKU01004521.1:0-144972 GCA_004027475.1 Anoura caudifer | reverse complement strand
CATTTTACAAATTGACTAACGGCAACATTCCCCACTGTTTCCTTGAGTTCCTGGGGTTAGTCCTGAGGCACAGTTTGGGTCCCGACCTGGAGGCCTAAGACTGACTTTAAAAGTAAACAGGTTCATAATGGGACAATTTGTTCTAATCCTTTGGGAAGCAAACCCCCTGGTTGAAGAAGAAGAAGAATGAAGGAGGAAGGAGGAAGGAGGAGGAAGGAGGAGGAGGAGGAGGAAGAGGAGGAGGAGGAAGAGGAGGAGGAGGAAGAGGAGGAGGAGGAGGAGGAAGAAGAGGAGGAGGAGGAGGAGGAGGAGGAAAGAAGAAGAAGAGGAGGAGACAGATATTTAATTTGATGCATCTTTCTGAAGGGAAGCATCTCTGAGAGGGAGTGATGAGCAGCGCCCACAGCCCACCATGTCAACCTCATGGAGGGGTGGGAACCTGTAGGAAGGGCCGGGAGGGCGGGTGCAACTTCCAACTCAGGCAGGCTGCATAAACCTTAACATTAAATATCCCAAGGGGAAAAAAATCCTCAAGGGTTGGATTGATCCCAAATGCAAAACTGCCCCCTTTGTTGAGGTTGGCTGAGCTACCTCGGCCAGGAGAACAATGTCCAGTCCGCCGCAGGCCGTGTGCTCACAGGCTCACGTGCTCACGCCTTGCGGCTGCCACAGATGGCTGAGCACCCCCGGCCTCGGTCGGGACGCAGAGCCCCGAGCCTGCTTCCCAGTCCTGCCCGGTTATCAAAACACTGCCTCTCTGTGGAGAGATGCTGGCGCTGGGGGAGTCGGGCCAGGCCCCCCGTCTGCACACGCGGCACACCACGCGAGCGCCAGGGAACAATTAGTGGGGGTTGGTTTGTTTGTCTGAACCGTGCTGCAGAATTGGAAAGTATCTTCACACAATCGGACGTCAGAAGAAGGGAGACACACGCTATATTGTTCCGACACATCAGCTCCTGGGCAGCGCTCGCGTCTCTGATCGCCTCCGCCCGGGATCTGGTGTGGGGGCACCCTTCTCATTTCTCTTCCTTTCTCTCTGAGGAGTCTGTTTTCTCTCCTTCCCCGCATCTCAGTGAATCACTGAGGGGGAACGTGGCCCCATTCCACAAACAAACAAACAAACAAAGACGGCCTTCTTGCAACCCCAAAGTGAGGCTCCTGAAAAACTGCTCTGGAAACCGGTGGAAAGTGGGACGAAATCGGGACGCAGCCGGGCTCCTCGAATGCCCCTGCCCGTTTCCCCCCTGAGGAGGAGACAACCGTCACTTGAGTTACCGTGCTCTTCCCACCTCACCTGGAAGCAAAGGTGGGGCTGGGCCAGTAACCCGAGGCTCACAGGTCCTGGGGGAGGGGGCAGGAGGGTGAGTGGCTACCCCATCTGCGTGCCCCGCATAGAGCCAGGTTAAGCTGCCCAGGCAACCCTGCCCCCTGTTCCGCTTGTGTCCCCAGAGCCAAGGAGTCAGTGTCGGGGAGATGCCAGCCCGGATCCGCACCAGGCAGGGAAGCACCCAGGGCACAGGGAGGATCAGAGAGGACCCCACACCCCTCTGCTCCAACTCCAAAGTGGACGAGCAGGTGCCCTGGCTGCTTGGTCTCCAAAGCCAGTCGGATTCACGGGACTCAGGAGGAGCACTGGGCAGTTGGCACAAACCCACCCACCTCCCCCACTGCCAGCGATGTCCAGCATCCCCCTGTTAATGCCACTGCCCGGACAAGTGCGGCGCCTCCACAGAGCCCTGTGAAGTGCCCGCCGCCCAGGACAGGGCACACAGCAAGCCATCAGCACAGCTTGGTCGGCGAGGGTTATTGACATGCCAAGTAGGGTCCTGAGAGCCAGACCAGGTGACTTCTCCCTGGAAGGGGGGCTGGGGTGGTAGGGAAGGGACAACCAGGGACTAACAGGGCCAGTGCCCCACCCATCAGAATCGGCTTGGGGAAGGGGCGCTGAAGGGCCTGTTAGCTCGGATACGGGTTAGATGTCACTGTAATGCAGAGAATCTGAGACATCGGTTTACACGGTGTTACTTCTGGGGGTGAGGGCAGGGCTGGGGGTGGTCCGGGCTGGTTGGAGGCTCAGACAAGAAAGATGAGGCAAAGGCCACACAAGGGTATAGCTTTTGGTCTGAGATCCTTTTTTATTTTTATTTATTTTTATTTTTTTATTTTTTAAAGATTTTATTAATTTATCTTTAGAGGGGAAGGGAAGGCGAGAGGGAGAGAAATGTCAGTGTGTGGTTGCCTCTCATGCGTCCCCTCCCAGGAACTGGCCTGCAACCCAGGCATGTGCCCTGACTGGGAATCAAACTGAGATCCTTTGGTTCACAGGCCCGCACTCAATCCACTGAGCTACACCAGCCAGGGCTGAGCTCCTTTTTTAAAAAGAGATTTATTTATTTATTTTTAGAGAGAGAGGGGAAGGGAGGGAGAAAGAGAGGGAAACCTCGCACAAGAGATACATCAATTGGTTGCCTCTCGTGCACACTGCTAAATGGGGACCTGGCCCACAGCCCAGGCTTGTGCCCTGCCTGGGAATTGAACCAGCAACCTTTCAGTTTGCAGGCCGGCACTCAATCCACTGAGCCACACCAGCCAGGACTGGTCTGAATTCTTAATAGTCCCCATTAGTGATGGACTTTGCTCCTGAACTCGGAGAAACAAGAAAAATGAAGATACAGTGATTTCACCGATACCTCGGGAACACCCTTGAAAACCAAGAAAGTTCGATCCGAAACCGTGAGGCGCTTGACTCCTTAGGTTTGCTCCGTGGGAACAGCTTTAAATTAACAGACGAGCCGTGATGGTGTGACTCTCCGAGTGTGGCCCGAACCTGGCGGAGCTGCAACAAGAAATGCTCACAGCGATCGGCTCTCGCTGGGCGCTGGGCGCTGGGCGCTGCTCCAGGTGCACTGCCCGGGGCCTGTGTTTCCTGCTGCTTCCCCTTCGAGAAGCCGGGAGCCTAGCGGTCTCCAGGCGGAGAGTGAGGTGTGGCGGCGGGCCGCATCCCAGAGATGACGCTGCTCCGGCATTTCTAAAGTCACACTCGTTCCCTGTAAATGTTCTGTTACTCAACAGATACATTGCTTTTTAAGCGAACTCTTTCTTTGGAGCCCTTTTAGATTCAGGGAAAGTCGCTGTGATTGTAGAGAGATCCATGCTCCCTTCTCCCTGATGTCGCCACCTCACGCGGCCTTGGAGCATCCGGCACGATTAAGGAATTAACGTTGTTAAGTCCTCTGACTGTCCCAGAGGTGAGTGGCGGGGAGACCACCCAGGACCCACGCTGCATTTCGCTCCTGTTTATTGTTGATGGTGTTGACCCCCGACTTGCTCAAACCCGTCCCTATGGAACTGCTGCTCCTATGGAACACGTCACAGAAAAATGCCACCGTGTGAAAGCTGGGCACACAGAGAGCCAACCACCGCTGGACTGAGGTTCAGCAGAAGGAGGCTGATGAGATTTGGGGGAGTCACAGATCGTGGCACCCCGGGAGGAAGTATGAAAGTCCCCGAGGGTGGGGAAGGCTGAAACAGCCCAAGAGACAACTAATTACGGCACAGCCGGGGACGGTGCCCCAGAAAACGGTGCTCGGAGCGCAGGGCCTGCGGTGCTCAGGGTGAGAGAAAAGTCCGTTTCTTCCCTCCCCTCGGCAGGGCCCATGCTGCAGGGTGACCAAGAGTCCAGAGCGACAGGGAGGGAGACAGCAGGGGCGGGCGTCTCCGCATCGACGCATCCGTAACAACAGAGGTCCCGCTCGCTGCTCCAGGGCTGCTACGCCCTGGACGCGCCTCCCTTCTGCAGCCGCCAAGAGCCCGGCTGCTTTTAAATCTGCACCGAGACATCCAGGACCCACTGTGGCACCGCATGGCCAGGTCACTGAGCTGATCACCTAGAAATTCGGGAAAATTCCGTTGGAGAGCAGCGTCTGGCAGCAGGGGGACACTCGCCCAGGCGACAGACAGCACCGCTCTCTCTCCGGGACGTCGAAGGAGGCGTCCTCCCGTCCCATCCTGCCGCTATCGCAATGGGCACTCACCCGTCATGATTTTTTTAGAGAAGTGCAACATTAACGTCGACAACGGAGAGGAAACAAAGCGAGAGGAGGCTGGTGATACAGGAAGCAGGCCAGCTCCCTCCGACACGCGGCACCGCCCCCGCCCCTGCTGCCCCCACACCCCAAGCCACCTCCTCCTCCCTCCATGTGCATGTCCCTAGTTTAGAGGGTTAACCCCCCACCCCCACCCCAGCCCAGGACTAGAGGGCGGAACTCACAATGGATGAGGACAGCACAGCTCTCAGACGCGCAGGGGATGATGCACAGTCTTCTGCAAATCGGAGCCGCAAGTCCCCAGACATGCACGTAACTTGAGAAGTTTAACAGGTCATGGAACAAACCCTGCTCTCACCTTGGAGCTAATGAAATCACAAGGAATACGCGCACCAGGGATCGGCATGACGATGACTAAAATTAATAAGCTACATCACGCCCCCCTGGGGAGGACCGCAGAGCAGAGAGCGCTACCTGAGCCAGACTGGCAAGGAGCAGAGCAGTGAGGGGCCAAGCGGGGTGGGTCAGGGACTCGGCCTGCACCCTCCTCGGCTGTCGGGCTGCAGGGAGGCGACGGGCGCCCTTGAGGCTCAGGCCCCCCTGGAAGGCCAGCTGAAGAGACAGCGGGGCGGGCGATGACACCGGATGGTGTTCTGCACCGGCAGGACAACTGTTGTCGGAGGGGTGACCTAGGAGATGGGAAGAAAGGACAGATTAGTGGCTTGGGGAGCGCTTCAGGAAGGATGGGGACCGAAGCTGGCCCTGAGAGACGAACCAGGTTGGAGCCTGCGTTGGGGGTGTCCGGAGAACTCTCGCGTCCTTCTGACCGTGCAGCGAGCTCACGGAGTGGGCGCGGCACCCTGATGCCGTGGCTCCCAGACCCAGCTGTGCGGCAGGACCCTCTGGGAGGTCGGTTGGTTTGTCCTTAGCATCCACGCCAGGATGTTTGAGCCCACGCCTTCGAGTCAGCCTCTGGGGGGGCTGGTTCCACCACCCTGGCCCCCCGAGCTCTGCAGTGACCCCACCTCAGAGATGGAGAAACTGGGGCCCCAAGCAAGGTCGTGACTGGCGCCCGAGCCCACGTGGTGACTTCGTTGGGCAGGTGAATTTCCAACCGATCCCCAAACCTGCCTCCACCAATGGCGTGCTGGGAAACCCGGCCACACTGGCAGGTGAGTCCCCCCCAACGCCTCCCCTGGGCTGGGCCCTGGCCCCCCTCTGGGTCCTGGGGTTTGCACACTCACTGCAGCTGCCACGCCTCGTGAGTTGCCTGGTTGCTGACAAGGTGCACACTCGTCTGGGAGAAAAAGCCGGGCCCCCTGCTCCCCCCAGGGAGCTGAGCCAGGCTTCCTCAGGGAGGGGCTGGGGCAGGGGGTAAAAATGGCTGACACCCCAGTTCCCTTCCCCCGCACCAGGCTGTGGACACACCGTCTCCCAGTGAGTGGGGGCCCTCCCGCCCGGAGCCTGAGCCTCACCCCCGAACCCCAGCCGTCAGAGGGGGCTTCCTTGCCAGTGCTCCTGGGCTCTTTTCTCATTTTTTTTGAAAGGATGTGTATAAACTTGCAAATCCTGCTCTACTTCCGTCAAAACAGACGACAAGTTCAGTTCCGAGCCCTCCAGGGCCTCTCCCTGCTCCTCTGCGGCCTCACACTGAGCCCCACACTGGACCCCGAAGCCAGGCCTCTGTCGGTTTCTGCCCCGCTGCACACTTCCTCCCAGGAGGCTCTGCAGCTCCTGCCCAGCTGCCTTCCTCATCTGGGGCTGCAGGGCGTCACTCAGACCAGCCCCCTGCTCCAAAGGGGAACCCCCCGGCCAAGACTCTCTGGTCTCCCGGCTTGGTGCGCCCCCTCTGGCCCCTGCGCGTGGCCCCTGACACCCCAGCAGCTTTTCCCGGACGATGATCCCGAGCAAGGACTGTGGCCCCTGGTGTGGGTCACTTGCTGACGTCACATACCGGCCCTCCTCCCATCCATCCTGAATACCCCCCGCGGTCACTGCCCCGGTCCCCACAGACTGACGAAGCAACTGCTGAGCTCCAGGCCCCGGGCCGGGCGCCGGGGAGCAGGGCGGCCTCGAAGAGTCCTCACGCGTTACAGGGGTTCACTCCACGGCACAGGTGTCGGAGGTGATTCACAGACCAGGGCCACAGTCGCGTCGAGGGGTGAACCAGAGAATCTGAGTGACTGGAAGTCTCCCTTGTCCCCCTCCGTGAAAAGATGATTATTTGGAGACAACAAGATGCATGTCACACACTGTGCCTGGGGCCCACACACGCGTGACCCACAGGGCCTCTGTCACGTGCTGCATGTATCTCACTCAGTCACAAGCACGGGGGCAGGGCCTGCATTCGCGGGCCCTGCCTCTCGGTGGGAGGCCTGTCACCGGGCCAGGGGCCTGCACACCCAACAGATGCGACAAAGTGCTGGCCAGTGGTGACGCCACGGCACTGACACAAGTGAACCGCACGCTCAGAGACGGTGAAGACGGTCACTTGTATGTTCTGTGGGGTGTTTGGTTTTTGGTGTTTTGTTTTTTTTAACCACAATTAAAAAAAAAAAACCTAACAGGTCCCTTCTAACACCTTCCCCTGAGGAAAACAAGCCCATTTCCCCACGGACGTTGGCCCAACGGAATCGTTCTCCACAGAGAGTGTGGGCTGGGCAGGGGTCCGAGGCCAAGAAGCCGGGGCCTTGGTGGCCACCTCGTCATTGTGTGTGTGATGGGGACACAGCCAACAAGAGACAGACAGGCCACAAGCCAGGGCACCCCAGCTGCTGGGCCAGCGCCCAGTTTCGGCCAAAGGCCTCGGCCCCTGGGCAAGTCCTCATCCGGGCTCTTTCCTCCCGTCCCCAGAATTGCGACTGGCTCATCAGATGCGTAGTTTTTGTGTGTGTGTTTTTTTAAAGATTTTATTTACTTATTTTTAGAGAGAGGGGCAGGGAGGGAGAAAGAGAGGGAGAGAAACACCAATGTGTGGTTGCCTCTCGAGCGCCACCCACTAGGGACCTGGCCCGCAACCCAGGCATGTGTCCTGACTGGGAGTTGAACCGGCGACCCTTTGGTTTGCAGGCTGGTGCTCAATCCACTGAGCCGCACCAGCCAGGGCGGATGGATAGTTCCTTTAGGAGGAAATTCTCTAAATGGATAGATGCTTGAGTGGAAAAATAAAAATAAAAACCCAGTCTTACACCCTGAGTGAGAAAAGTGCAAAAATCTCCTCAAAGCACAGCTGCTGATGTCGGCAGCCCTGCCCTGCCCTTCGGCTTCGCCTGGGCAACGAGCAAGGTGGGTCTGGAGACCCACGCCCTTTCCCCTCCGCCCCGGCAGCGCCTGCTCTGGGCTCATGGCTGCACTCGGTTAGGGTTTGGTATCGACTCTCCATTCCCCCTCCCCTTCCCCTTTCTCTCCACGGAGGACGAAAGTGGGCTGGGCTTGTGGCTGTGACACCCACACCATCGAGGACTCAGGGCCCCGCACTCAGGGGAGCCCACACTGGGCAGGATGCTTGTCCTCGACCACCCTGATTTCTCACAAGGGGCCTCGCAAGTCTCCGGCCAGCGCTGCTCTGGCCTCGGAGACGCTCTGTGAGGGGTTCGTGCCAGCCCTGGGGCTCCTCCCACCGTCCCCGCATCCAGCAGCAAAGTTTGTCCCCAGCCATGACAGCCAACGGCAGGGGACATCCCTTCTAAGGTCCCAAACCAAGATGCTTTTTCCCTCTGTTAGAAAACACAGCCCGCTCAGCAACACGACCACTCCCGCCTTCGCCGGCGCGCGGAACTGGAGCTCGGCCTGCCGCAGCGACTCACCCCTGGAGAAAGCGAACTTCCCCGAGGAGTCCCACCTCGGCCAGGGCAAGGCAAGCGAAGGCTAACGTGAGAAAAACATATCCACTCCTTAACACTCCTCAGCATGTTGGCGCCCAGGCAGTATTTGCAACCAATTCTGTTAATATTTAGCAGAAAACAGCATCCATCCCGAAGATCCTGGCTCATCCAGGAGAACAACAGGAGCGCAAGTTACACTCAACACCACGCTCAACCAACCGACCCTCAGCGTGCCTCCCCCCGCCTGCCCCCAGCCCAGCCCCACGCCCACCAGGGGGGTTAAAATATTGTTATGAAAACAGCATTTGTTCCCCCCCACCACCACCACCAAGGGCAGAGAGTAAGGGGCCTAAACGAATTCTAATGCGTTTCAAATACGCCCATTGTCACAGGCTGAAAGCGGACCCCCCCTCGGTGGCTCTCCGAGGAGAGTGACAGGGCCTGTTTGCAGTAGCCCCGGGCGGCAGCGACCACCGCGGGGCTTCATTAGCCATTCCCCGAGCCAGCGTGAGGGACATATGTGCGTTCAGCGTGACAAACGCCGCGGCGGCCGGGTGCAGTCCCGCGGCTGCCGCACGCCGATGAGGGCTCACACGTGCGAGCTCTCCCACGGGCCCGCGCCCCGCCGGCCGCTCGGCAGCCTGCGCTCACCGATTGGTTCCAGTGTATTAACAGCCTATGAACTTCTCATCAGCCCGGCCGGGTCGGGCTGTCACCTGCCACGGCCAGGCCAGAGTCAACGCCCCCCTCCTCCCCATCGGAGGCAGGGGGTGCGCCCGGCTGGACCGAGGGCTCCCTGTTCTCCGCACAAAGAGCCATAGGTCCGGGGAGCTGCAGGCGGCAGGCGTGAACCTCCACGCACCCATCAGCCATCCGTGAGCTCAGCGCCACGTGGCCCATTTTAAAAGTACGTGCATCTTTATCATTTCCACCTTTAAATGTAATTTCAAAGCTATGGGAGTGTGGGGCTGTGCCAGGTGGGGGAGTGTCTCGGCCGGTGTCTCACCGCCTCTTTGCAAAAGGCGCAGACTGAAAATGGGGGTGGGGGACAGGAACAAGAATGTCTCAACCGCGGGCCTCCGCCCCTCCTAGGAACAAGCCCGGTGTTTTCACCGGAAAAGCCATCTCACACTGCGTACGCGTGTGCGAGGGCCGCCGTTACAAAGTGGCACAGCACGGGCGGCTGGGACGACGGAAAGGCACTGTCTCACCGTCCTGAGGGTTGGAAGTCCCAGATGGAGGTGCGGGCGGGGCTGGTTCCTTCTGAGGCCATGAGGGGGCATCCCCCCCCGCTCCCCCCCACCCCAGGCCGCTTCCCCTGGCTTCTCCCTGTGCCTTCACATGGTCTTCCCTCCACGGGCTTCTGCCTCTGGGTCCCCCGCTTTGTAAGGACACAATCGTATTCATTAGGCGTCACCCTGATGACCTCATTTTAACTTGAGCCCCTCTGTGAAGCTCCTGTCCCCAGATGCAGCCCCATCCCGAGGTCCTGGCGGTTAGGGCGTCAAAGTCTGTTTGTGAACGGGACACCCTCAACCCAAGGTTCCCTTCCTGGCTGTCCTGAGGCCGCCTCCTGGCGGTGGAGACGATTTTTCTTCTTCCAGGAGCCCCTCCCAGCCACCGAGAGCCCTGGGTGTCTAATGCAGGGAGAGAGAGGGAGAGGGCGAGGGCGAGGCCCTCCCCTGCCCCCCACAAAGCCAGTTCTGGGCCCTGCGGTCCAGTCGTAGAAGCGGCACCCCCAAAGAACGGGAGTGGGAGGGGTAACCCACCTCGGGGGTCTCTCCAGGGCTGTGGCCCACACTGTGGATTCTGCAGGACGAGCACAACAGAATATAAAACTAGAAGCCCACCAGTCACCCCCCCAAAAAAAGATCAAGATCAGCCCGGCAGCGGAGGAGCCAGACCGGCCACTTTCCCCACTGAGTGCAGCTTCACGGCACCTGTGGCGAAGAGGGGGCGTGACCCCACGGGAGCGGAGTCCAGGGTGCGGCAGGGGCGGCAGAGAGCTACTGGGAATGGAGTTGAGAAAGCAGGAGACCAGGCAAGCAGCCCAGGGAGGGAGGAGGCCCTGCAGAGCCCACGGGTCCCGGAGAGCAGAGACCTACGAGCCTGAGGTTCCGGTTCTTTCTACAGCTGTCTGGGACGTGGGTGCCGCCCCACAGCTCAGAAGGCCTCTGTTCTTTTTTGTCTTTTTTCTCTTCCTGCTCCATCAGCACCTTTTACCTCTGCTTTTTCTTTGGCAATAGAACCTTGGCTTTATTTAGAGTTACAATGGGCTGAGACATTCCCCAGCATCCCTTGCAGCTAGGTACATACATATGGTTAATGAAGTCTAGTTAATAAGACCAAAATGGAGGTATTAGGCGAGGCTTCTAGGAAGCCTGTGTAACAGATTCAGCTGGGTAGGGAGCTTCTCTGACCTCTGTCATTCTTTTCCTACCACTTGGAATGCAAGTCTAATGGCCGGAGTGCCAGCAGCCACACTGGTCTGTGAGGTGATCTTGGCGGTGGAAGCCACACACACGTTAAGATAGTAGAGTGAAAAACTAGAGGGACTCACCAAAGCAGCCCTGGCATTGCCTGTTCCCAGATTCCTTACACAAGAGAGGGGAAAAAATATCTAGTTACCGCTACTGTTATTCTGCATTCTTTATTGTATGCCAAATCCACTCCTCTGCCCAAAGGGGAAGAGAGCTCTTCTTACTTTATGAGGTCATGGAAACATTTTTCCTAATTAGGAAATGCAGGCAAGAGAGACACACAAAAAAGGCTGAGTTTGTTTCAAGCTAAATCTGGTGGCAGGACAAACTTGGCAGCTGAAAACCTCCACGTCCTTCTTTCCTGAGGGTGGGGACTTTCTCTCGGCCACCCAGGAGCAGCGGCACCGGACGCATGCGGATGGCACGGTCCAGCCGAGGGTGCAAAAGTGAAGGAGAGCAGTTTGCAGCATGAAAACAATTGCTCAACCTGAGCCCAGCCCCCGCGGGGGGGGAAGTCCAAAAGGAGGAAGCGGCCGTCTTGCGCCCCGACGCCCTGCGGGCCTTGCTCACACGGGGCGGGCAGGGGCAGTGGGCCCTGCTGAGGGGTGGCTGCAGGCGAGCTCCGCCATCGGAGGCTGTGTTGTGACCCCGGAAAGAAAGACAGACAGACAGCAGTCCAGGGGAGCCCCCCACTAATGGGAAAGGAGGAGTGGAGGGAGGGGACAGGGGCTGTCGCCATCCCCGGTGGGCAGGGGTTTTCCCCACAAGTCACACACGCGTCTGTAAGAGGAAGCGTGGCAAAGAAGGCCTTTGTGCAGGTGACCCACCTGAAGGCGACGCAGGGACGAGTGAGGTGGCGGCTGAGATTCATTCATGCAGCCGTTCATCCATAAGCTCTTACCTGGGACTTTCTGTGTCCCAGGCACAGTCCCAGGCCCCAAGAACCAAAGTGCTTGTCATGTAACTTGAGGTGGAGAAGAAAACCGAGCCAGGCAGCTGGGCCTGGCCGGGCTCCAGGATGCAGCGGGGAGGGGTCTGAGAGGCAGGAGACCCCGAGTGGGTAAGCAAGCTTGCAGGGATGGGTGGAGCCTGTAGGAGCCTTCGATTGCATTCTTGGGTGTCGGGGAGCCTCCAAAAGCCTTGGAGGGAGAAGGGCTGGCCTGGCCTGCTCTCGCTGTCGCCAGGGGGAAGAATCAGGTGTCAATCTTGAGTGACACTGACAATGTAGGGAACACTCCCTGTCTCCTCAGTTGGAGACAGGCAGCTGCCACGCACCCGGGAAATAAAGGTCACAATAGGGAGGAAAGAGCATGAAATTGGCCCTGACCTTAGCCCCCAGGCACTGCGGGAAGCAGTGACAGCGGCCACAGCTGCACCCCTTTCTCCCCCCGGGTGGGGGCGGACGGGCGCCAAGCCCACCCCTAGCAGATTGTAGAATGCCCTGCCATTCCCGCAACCGGTCGTGGTGAGCGAGACGCCGACGCCCCGCGGACCTGCAGGGAAGCCCCTTCTGCACGCCCGCCAACGTCTGTGGGCACGGAGGCACAGGGTGTCAGAAGCAGAGGACAGCCCCCCACTCTGAGGGGCTCTGGCCTGGGGTCGAGGGATACAGGGCTGGCCCTGACTCTCTCGGGGCCTCAGTTGCCTTGCCTGCAACACGGGCAGCTGCCCCTCCCAGCCTCACAGGGACGCCGTAAGGCTGAAAGGAGAGGACATGAAAAACGGTTTGAAGAATGAGTGCGAGGGGATTCCCCGGCGGGGAGCCCGCCCACCCCGCTGGTCAGCAGTGGCCGCACGGCCCCCCCGGGCCAGAGCGCCTGCCTGCCTGCGCACCCCGCCTGGGCGGCCCCCGATTGCAGAGAGCCCTGTTGGGCAACCGGGCTGGGACACTTCTGAAAAGCCTGACCAACTGAGAGGGCAGAAGGCAGTGTGCCTGTGTCTCAATCCTTCCAGGAACTGCTTTAAATAGATTACAGAGAGAGGGTGTGGGTCGGGGTGGCCCGGGCTTCCCTGTTTCACCCCTTCCCCTCCCCCTGGTCCCCACTGGCCGGTCTGGCAGGTTCTCCATTCCAAGCCGCTACTCTGCCCCTTTCTCCTCCAGCCCTCACCCACCCAGCCCACCGCTTGGCGCCAGGCCCCCTCCCAGAGGCCGGGGCACCAAACAACTTCCCCTCTTCTAAACACCTAAAGCAACACCTCGGCCTTGACTGGTGTGGCCCAGCAGGTTGGGTGCGTCAGCCTGCGAACCAAAGGGCCGCATAGTTTGATTCCCGGTCAGGGCACACGCCTGGGTTGCAGGCCAGTTCCCCGATTGGGGGTCTGCAAGAGGCAGCCTATCTATGTTTCTCTCCTTCCCTTCCCCTCTCTCTAAAAATAAGTAAATAAAGTCGGTAAAGCGAAGCTTTGTTGTCCTCAGACCTGCGGTATCAGCCTCCCCTGGGCGACTGTGGCAGCGAGGCGTGCAGGGTTCTCGCAGGCGGCTCACGGTCTGGACTCCGAGCTTGGCCACGCCCCCAGTTGCTCCGGGGCTGCAGCTCTGACTTCCCCCCACTCCTCTGAGACGAGTTACCTGACACCGCTAGGCAGGTGTCCACCTGTGTGTGTCTCAGATGCTCAGGTGGATCATCAATTACCAAATGGCAGGGAGCCCAGTGTCTGGAGGCCCTGGCCCGGGACTCCGCCCACGGAGAGCATGTGATGAACTTGGTCGGTCTGTCTGTCTACCTGCGGCCCCTGAAGTCCCTTGTTCAGGCATTTGCTGAGCACCTGGTAGGGGCCCCGCCGGCTCAAGCAGCTGGATGAAGCAGGGACCGCCGCTGCCAGGGAGCTGCCTTCCGGAGTCGGGGAAGCAGGCTCCGATGAGCCAGCGGCAAGTGAGCGATGAGGCTGTGTTAGCTGCTGGTTAGCACCCCGAAGGACGAAGGACGGGGGGTAGCGTGTGGGTGTGGGGGGGGAGATCTGAGAAGGCCTCTGTAGAAATGCCCGTCCGCATCAGTGTGGGGAAGAACTGGGCCGAGGCTCCAGGCAGAGGGCAGACAGACAGGAGGACGGACGGGCCTGGCTCCCTGCTGCACGTCTGCCCTGCACCTTCCAGGTAGCCCCCCGCCCTCCACATCTCATCCCTCCCCACCCCGCCTCGGACAGGACACATCCTGGGTCTCGGCCCACGAACTACCTGCCCGTTTGCCATGGGGAAGCTCCCCCGGCGGCTGCCCGGGCCTCTCCTCATCCTTTCCTCCGAAGCTGCTTTGCTCTTCCTGGAAACGCAATGGAGACCCCAGGAAATGGTTCTGTGCCCAAGCGCCAGGGGTAAGGAGAGACGGTGTATTGTAAACACCCTGTTCTGCAGTCAGCCTTGTATTTGAGAAGGGGCAACACGAGGTCGCGGTGGCCCTTGCTCGACAGGCACTGCTTCCAAGTGGGGGACTCCGCCGGGCGCCCGCCTCCTCTGGGAGCACCCCCCACCCCCCACCCCCCGCTCAGCCAGAATCTGCATTTAACAAGCCCCCCCCACCCCCTGGGACTTGGCTATTGTCACCGTGAGTGGCACACCCATCTCATCCTCTTGGTGGTTTTTTATTTTTTAAGATTTTATTTATTTATTTTTTTAAACAGAGGGGAAGGGAAGGAGAGAGGGAGAGAAACATCCATGTGTGGTTGCCTCTTGCACGTCCCCTACTGGGGACCTGGCCCACAACCCAGGCATGTGCCCTGACTGGGAGTTGAACCAGCGACCCTTTGGTTTGAAGGCTGGTATTCAGTCCACTGAGCCACACCAGCCAGGGCTCATCCTCGTTTTTAAATGTACCTGTGAAGCAGGAATCTTACGATGAAGTCGCTGAGGCACAGGGAGGTTGAGGAACCCGCCCAAATTTACAAGCTTGCAGTTGACCACTGAGTTTATAGAGCCTCCCCCACCCCCCCACCCCTGGGGGCACGGAGCTCAGCACCTGTATCAGTCTGTTCCAGCTGCTATCACTTACACTGGGGGCTCAAACAACAGAAATGTATTGTCTCATGGTCTGGAGGCTGGAAGTCCCAGGCCGAGGTGCTGGTCCCCCCAGAGCCTGGGAGGGAGCCCTGTCCCAGGCCTCTGTCCCAGCCTCGGGTGGTTGCTGGCCGTCTCAGCCATGGCCTGACTTGTAGACTCCGCACCCGATCTGCCTTCATCTTCATGGGGCATCCTCCCTGCATGCCTGTCTGTGTCCAAATGTCCCCCTTCACTTAAGAATTCCAATCATATTGGATCAGGGCCCACCCTAATGACCTCATCCTAACTAACTGCATCTGCGAGTGCCCCGAATCCACCGGAGGTCACGCCCCGAGGCCCTGAGGGCGAGGACCGCAGTGTGAGTTTGAGGGGGACACGCCCGGCCCAGCACAGGGTTTAATGAGCGATGAGGGCCGACGCCGTGCCTGCGCCCGTTGCTCTGGGTGCCTTTACTCACCGCATCGGCCGGCCGCCCGCCCTCACCATGCTCCTCCGAGGCAGGCTCCGCTGCTCAGGGGCAGGAAACCGGGGCACGGGCAGGGAATGGGTGTCGTCCAGGCCTCCGAGCGTGCGCCTCAGGGTGTCTCAGATGGTGTCCAGGGTCACAACTGAGGTCGCATTTAGACAATTTCTTCAGCCAGTTGTTTCTGGGCTTCGGTTCAGGGTATCAGGGAACGCGTCTCCGAAATGGAGCCTGTGGGTGGGGCATCCATGGCTGGCAGGGAGCGCAGGGACCGACTGGGTGGGGAAACCCCATGTCCTGGGTGCACAGCTTGCATGGAAACAGACAGGTGGGCACCCTGTCTGAAGGAGAGGCATCACCTAGGTCTGCCAGGGAGCAGTGCTCACTAAGGATTAGCCCCTGCTGTGATCTCACGGGGCAGTTACTGGTGCCTTCCAGTCTTTACACCAACCCTCGGAGATGAACACTGTTGCTCCCATTCTGCAGATGAGTAAGCTGAGGCTCAGATGAGCATAGCCAAGGCTGCAGGCTGGGTTTTATCCCCAGTCCACCAGCAAGGAGAGAGGCCTCTTCTTGGTAAGACATCAACAGACCGAGCCTTTGAGCCAGAGAGCCTGGGAGTGTCACGAAGACAGGTGACCTGCATGTTTAATTAACGGGGGAAGTCTGCCCGTCCAGGGTAACGTTTCCAGGTCAGGGCGCCCTGGGAGCGGAAGGCAGAGGCCTCCTGGCTGCGTCCGGTCCCCTCGAGTGCACCCGGGAAGTCTGCACGCGGCCAGCCTTTCTCCCCGCTGGTGGTCCGATCTGGACACAGATCCAGACGCTGGCGCCGGCGCCGGCCTTCGGGAAGGACTTCGGGCCAACAGAAAACAACAGGTGAGCTTCTGAACAGTCCCCCTCTGTGCTCGGGCCGGGTGTCTGCCTGGGCGCCTGCCTGCAGGGCCCCACAGACTTCCAGAACCTTCTGTCCCTGCAGGTGTCTGAGGCCTTGGCCTCAGCGCTTCAGTGACCCATATTTTATTACCTTTCAGGTTTCGATAATTCATCATTCCCTCCTTTCTGAAAACCTAGAATGGAAGTCTAGCAGCTCAGCGCCCCGGCCTCTCTCCATTCTGTCCCCGACACATCGGCCTGTTTGTTCCCTTTCTTCCCCCGGCTTCCTGTCGCATTCTGCCCGGTCAATGGGGAAGCGTGAAACCGGATGGCTGGACCCAGTGCGGGGAAATGACTTCAGAGCCACCTTTGTTTCCGCTCATTCCTCCGAGCGCACTTGGCCCCGCGCCTCTCTGAAAGGGCTTGTTTGAACCATTCGGAGCCTCCGGCGAGCGGGAGATGCTCAGCCAGAACCGCTCACATCTTTTCAGGCTGCCTGAGACTCTGGGTTAAACTGCCAAATTTTTGCAACAAAACTAACCATGACATTGGACATTGTGTTATAAATTAGCCACAGCCTTCCAAGCAAATTGTGTCTTTTCATTGTGCCGGTGTCACCCTTCGGAACACTTGGCCCCAGCTCCCGACCGCAGGGGACGGACGGGGGGATTAGTTGTGTTCTGCCCCAAACCAGCCCTTCAGACACCGAGCGGCCTGCGCGAGCACGCATGACTGCGTTCTCGGTGACTCTTACCACACTGTTCGCTCCGGCCCACGTCTCTGCCTAAAATCCGGCTGATGAGTTTCTCGGTTTCGGTGTGGCAGGGACTATCTCTGACGGGCTTCGAACCAGGAAGATGTTCTTCCCTTTTCTAGTGGTTTTCACAAGGATCATTTGAAGTTTCTCTTACAGGAGAGTCCCTCCCAGATACGCACGCAGCGGGAGGTAGTAAGATGCGTCGCTGTGGAACTCTAACGAGGGGCTCAGCGCCGGCGTTCGGACGGACTCGCAGAAGCAACGACCATCTCCACGTCTGGTACGGCGCCCTGAGTTCCGGGCCCGGTCACCCACGGCCGCGTCAAGCTTTTACTGCCTTAAAAAAACAAAGCTGAAAGGAATACCCAGATGCCACCTAATTTCTTTCCCCACTTTTCTTTTAACTTCTTTCCATATTTAAAAAAAAAAAGAGCCACAGGACAAACCTGGATTTAGAAATAATCATAAGTAGTAAACTTTCTTAAAATCAGGTCCAAATGCCATTTATTTAAAATAAAAGAGAATAAACCTCCTTATAATATTAAAAAAAAAAACATGTCCAGTGCATTTGATCATCTTTAGTGTTTTAATCAGAACACAGGAGATTAGATTCCTGCCTGTGGCCTGCCACAGGGAACTAAGGACAACGGCGACAATTATGTAACTTTAAGACAACACTGTAAATAACTACAAATGTCATTATCAATTCATAACAAGCCACTTAACTTGCGCTCCCCTTGCGCATGGACATAATTCCCATTCTTCCCAATTCTCCCAGCAGGAGCCTTGGTTTAACCTGAACCGTTTCGGAGTGTGACTCAGATTCTCTCGAGATGGTCCCCGGCGAGAGGGGACCCCTTGTCTGTAAGAGCTCCGCTCCACCCGAGAACACTCACCAAAGGGGGAGCCCCCATGTCCTGCTCCCCGTTTCCTGTCTCTACTCCTCCCTCCGCCCTCAAGGAAGCCGAGTGCTGTCCCGGCCACGGTTAGACCCCAACCGGACGGGAACCTGATCTAGGGCGAGCACGAGTTGCAGCTGACACGTCCCACAGCGACAGCATGAATTTCAACGCCTCCTGGGTAACTGAAACCTTCCAAAGGATTTCGCTCTCTTCTGAAGCAGAAAGCAGCACTTTAAAGAGTGAACTCCTTTCTGCTGTGACAGGTCCAAGCTCCAGCCGGTTTAAACGGCACGTTTTAGCAAAGACGACCTTTCGCACTTGGCTGGCCGTCTGCGGGGGGACGGCATCCAGCGGGACGACAGGGTCTCTTGGCAGGGGACAAGACCGGCAGGGCACAGCCCGTCTGGGCTTACAGAGCAGGTGGACGGGCTTCGTCCAAAGCACAGGTTGCCTTTCACGGAACCCGCGGGCTTCAGGCCCCCACTGTCTGCCATTGCGAAGGTTAGGGCTTCTTAACCCAACACAAGATGGGCTGCAGGGCTGGGGGTGGTGTGCAGAATGGGCCAGAGGGGGCGGGGCAAAGGGTGGGAGATGCCCCGGGGTTTCTGTAAGAGGAGAAGGAAGCCAGAGACACACACCTGAAACTGGAGCCGCCACACACACACACACACACACACACACACACACACACACGAGCCCCTTCAGGCGAAGACAAGGCGTTGTTATGGCGGACACGAGTTTCTCCCCGGGCATGCCCTGAATGTGAGCTGCCAGGCAGCTGCCCCCCTTGCAGACAGCCCCAGGGCCCTGCCAGGGGCCACAATGACTGGCTGGCCCAGGCCGGCTGTCACACTTTGCATGTCGCTGGAGCCCCGGTCCAGCAGAAGGGACCTCCAAGTCACCAGCTTCTTCAACAAGCACCAAATCCTGTGCCCGGGCAGGGCCACATGGCCACTCCCAACCATCTTTGGGGTCCCCCGAGACCCTGTAAACACACCCTGGCCAGTGTGTCCGAGTGACGGTGTCCTTGGCTGGGGACAAGAGGAAGCTATCCTTCCCCATGATAGAGAGGCAGTGTGGTCAAGGGCTAAGGGGGACCCTCAGGGTCACCCCAGTTGGGGGGACCTGTGGGGGAAGAGCAGTTTGGCCGCTTCCCTCTCTGATTCCAGGGGCGCCGCTGGTGTGGATGAGAACAGTCCAGGGTGCACTTTGGGCCACTCTGTCCGAGGTTGGCTGCTGTCTCTCATCTGCGTCCACTTCCCGTGGGCAGGACTTCCCCAGCCTGGCACCTCGGCCGCAGGACACAGGCTTCCTCAGCATGAGAGTAGGCATGGCCACGGGGACTGCCACGGGTTCCTGGGTCTGGGGTCCTGGGGACCCTCTCTTCTGGGACACGGCTGGGACCCCCGAACTCATGAGTCCTGGCTTGCTCTAGGCTGGCCTCTGCCCACCCCCTTTTCGTCCGTGACCAGTCCTTCCCACCATGCCCCCCGCCCTCAGCTCCCTGGGAGCCTGGTCCAGCTGGTGGGAATCCCCCTGGGATTCCCGTACAGATGGTTTGAAAAGGTGATAATTAGTGAGGTGTTGAATGCTCTAGAAAGTCTGAAGGCGATTCCCTCGGCCTTCCTCCTTCCTGTCTAGTTCTGCTTGGGGTCACAGCCCCTTCCTGCCCAGGCCTCTTCCTCTCCCCCTAGGCAGGGCCCCCAACATCACCCCAAGTCCGGGCCTCCTGAGGGTGGGGGTGGGGGGTCCCACCAGGGTCCTCCCCTCTCTGTGACACCCACAGGACACTCGTGGACCGACGCACTGTTGGGAGTCCGTGCATTCCTAGGGACGAGCTTGACCTAGTGGGGACTTCATACCACGGTCAGACGCCCTGGGGCACAGGGCAGCTGCAAAGCACATAGTGGGGCTGAGGGAGGGCACAGAGACGGATGGGGGGACCCGCCCTCGGAGCTGTCACAGCCAGCGCAGAGGGGGCCGCACGTAGCACGGGCTCGGGGACCCGCTCTCAGAGGTCTGCCGCGCGTGCGGAGAGGAGGAAGGCGACGAGAAATCCCCAAGGCTCCGCCGAGGAGAAGGGAACGATGAGGCTGAACCTGAGGCACAGGGAGGCCACTACTGGCAGAGACCGGAGGGAGCCTAGGGTACAAAGATCCGTGGAAGAAAATGAGACCGGTGCAGGCCCGACGTCGCAAGCACAGCCCGTGGGCTCCCGCGGCTGGACTCGGCTCCCGCGGTGGGCGGGCAGCCTCCTGGGTCTGCATCCCTCTGCTGCCACCAGAGAGGACCGAGGCGGCAGCGCCTTCTTTCGGGCACCCTGGCGGTCGGTCCGTCCGTCCGCAGAGCTTCCTGAGAGGACAAGAATGATCTCCGTGTGGGCCGTCCAACACGCCGGCTCACTCTGCTGAGCCCTGGACGCAATGCAGCAGGGAACTGAATTTCCGACTCAACTTTATCGTGACCAGTTACATTTAAACAGCCCCAGGGTGACTACCTCACGGGATGGCAGAGTTTAGGTACAACAGGCCATCTGCCCCGTGCCACTTTGCCATGAGATGACGGCAAGGTGCCCCGGTGACAGGGTGGAAACTTCCATAGCTACCAAGTGATGCTATTGTCTTGGGGGAAGAGAACAACTCAGTCCCGCCCCTTCGACAGATGTATGTTGTTTTGTTTTTTCCTAATGAGAGGCCAATGGCTGTGCGAGTTTTTGCTTAAGCAAGAGCCCAGCCACTGATAAGATGAACACACATCCCTTAGGGAGGAAAGAGACCTTGGCCCCTAAATGCCTTCTCACCAAGAGGGAGGCCAGAGGGAGTGTGGGGGGGGGGGGGCAGCCGCATCCACGCCGCTGGCCGTCACACCCAGAAGTGTTGATCCTGAACCTTGGTAGAAATGAAGATGAAATCATATTTTTAAACCCTGGCAGGAAATCAGGTATCTTTAAAAAAGCACAACAAAAAACCATGTTACAGCCAAGTTCATGGCGGCATTATTCACGTGGGCAAAAAAGTGGAAGCATCCCGAGAGCCTCCGCATGCATAGATGGAGGAACGAAGTGCGGCACTCACAGGCGGAGAGGAATGTTACTCAGCCTTAAAAAAGAAAGGAAATTCTGACGCATGCACCGCGGAGGACGAACACTGAGGACGCTGCGCTAAATGGCATAAGCGGGTCAGTGAAGACAAGTAGTCACGGCTCCACTTCCAGGTGGCACCCGGAGCCCTCATTGTCCTGGACGGAAGTACTGGGGTTGCCTGGGGCTGGGGGGAGGGGGAAGGGGAGGGCAATTGTTGTTTAATGAGATTAGTTTCAGCTTTGCAACCTGAAAAGGGATCTGCGGGTTGGTTGCGCAACAACGCGAACCTGCCGAACACCACGGAGCTGCACGCTTAAAAATGGTTGAGATGGAATATTTTACGACGTGTGTCTTTGACCACAGTGTGCAATAAGCACGCGCGCACATGTGCATGCAGCAGAGAGGGAAGGAGGTAGGCACAGGAGTTTCGGCTTCGCCACTGCGGCCAGACCTCCATGCGCAACCGCGCGTCACCCGAAAAGACGCCTCTGGCCCCCCCCCCCCCCCCCCCCCCCCCCCGCCCTGTCCTGTGACCAAGGCGCTCACAATAACCTCCTTCAGCGGTGCCAGCCGCACCTCCGCGCCCGCTTCAGGCGGGTGGCCAATGAGCACGCGCCTGCGCCGGGCCTCGCGCCCGGATTGGCTGCACCCGGCCGCCCCGGGCCCCGCAGGTTCCCAAATCGGGTTTAAAGGGGTCCGGGACTGGCGGCTGCCTTGCCGTCGGCGCCCCGCGCGCAGGTCCGCGGGGAGGGGCAGTCTGCCCAAGGGTCCACCCCGGGGCGTTCCTGAAGGGCGCCCTCGGCTGCCCCCATTACCCCCCCAGATGTACTATGCGGTTTCCCAGGCGCGCGTGAACGCGGCCCCCGCGACCATGCTGCGGCCACAGCGTCCGGGAGACGTGCCGCTGGAAGCCTCCCTGTACGAGCTGGTGGGCTACCGGCAACATCCCTCTTCCTCCTCTTCGTCCGCCTCCTCCACAACGGCCCCTCTTCTCCCCAAGACGGCTCGCGAGAAGCCCGAGACGCCCGCCGAACCTCCGGGCTCGGGAGCGGGGCCGGGAGCGCACGCCGGCGGCGGTTCCCGGGCGGACCCCAAAGAGGAGCAACAACAGCAGCTGCGGCGCAAGATCAACAGCCGCGAGCGGAAGCGCATGCAGGACCTCAACCTGGCCATGGACGCGCTGCGCGAGGTCATCCTGCCCTACTCGGCTGCGCACTGTCAGGGCGCCCCGGGCCGCAAGCTTTCCAAGATCGCCACGCTGCTGCTCGCCCGCAACTACATCCTGCTGCTGGGCAGCTCGCTGCAGGAGCTGCGCCGCGCGCTGGGCGAGGGCGCCGGGCCGGCCGCGCCGCGCCTGCTGCTGGCGGGCCTGCCCCTGCTCGCCGCCGCGCCGGGCTCGGTGCTGCTGGCGCCCGGCGCCGTGGGGCCGCCCGAGGCGCTGCGCCCGGCCAAGTACCTGTCGGTGGCGCTGGAGGAGCCGCCGTGCGGCCAGTTCGCGCTCCCCGGAGGCGGCGCGGGCGGCCCCGGCCTCTGCACCTGTGCCGTTTGCAAGTTCCCGCACCTGGTCCCGGCCGGCCTGGGCCTGGCCGCAGTGCCAGCGCAGTTCTCCAAGTGAGCGCCCTCCGGGCCCGCGGCGCGACCTCGGCACGGCCTCCCGCCGCCCAGCTCCTGCGCGCCCCCGCGCCCTGCGCCCAGGACTGCAGGGCCAGCAGGGAGCACCTTCGGAACCTGCTCTTCCAGAGGAGGGGACTGTCGGGCTCCCCCTTGCCAGCCCCCACCCCGGGGAAATCAAAGTGACCCGAGCGGATGTTCGACGTAGCGTGGGCGCTGTGGGGGTCCCGGGTCGATTCCAGCAGCTTTGGGCAGCGAGTGCGCGCCTCCCTCACCCTCACCCCGTTCCCTGGAGCTGCGCGCTCCACGTGGGTGGTGTGGCTTTTAGGGCGCCGCGCTCACCCTAGGTACGGCGGGAGGCCAGCTCCAAGTGCCACAGCTCACAGAGGCGACACCTGCCGAACCAATGGACCAAAGAGCTGCGCTCCAAGGGCGGGGGAGGGGTTCTTTCCGTGTGCCCCCACCCCCGCGACCCCCGTGCTAGAGGTCACAGGCATCCGTGTTCCCACCAGCCAAACCCTGTCCAAGGAGGTTGCCCGACCTCAGGAGGCGGAGAGAGACCAGGTAGTCGATGCAGTGTCCCGGGCAAAGCAGACGCACCGGCCCTCTGCGGCCCGATGGGAGCCGGAGGTGACACCCCAGGGTCGGTTGCTGGGCTGCTGGTTTGGGAAGTGGGTCCGCTTTGGTGCCCGGTTGTTCCAGACCAGTTTTTGAGGATCACAGAACTAGGTGTGGTGTTGCAGAGCTGATTCGGTCCGAAGTCCTGGGGTCTCCCTCCAAGGACAGTGTAGAACTCGAGACTCCCCGTTTTGTCGCCCTGCCCCACAGAGTAGCGTAAGCAACCTTGGAGCTTGCTTCAAAACAAAAACCGGCTTCCGTTGGCGCACTTGGCCGCCGGGTTCACCGAAATAGGCAAGGGGGCCTTTCTCAGCTGCCAGCACGTCAGTAGTTGCCAGTTAACGTTCTCTTATTAAAAGATGAGGAGGGGGACCCGAGCCCCAAGCCTCCCTGGGCTCCGGGGTCCCCGCTGCGGTGACACGGGGGAGGGGGGGTTGGAGTTTTCCTGCGGGGTCTTTGGCCTTTGCAATTGAAGCACCAATTGTGTAGGTGATCGGTGGCTGTGTGTTATGAGCATCAACGAATTACCTTGCCCATGATTATTTGACCATCTGCAAGCTGTTCTGCTTTGAATTTTATGTTTAAGGTGTTTGGTTGCTGGTAGTAGCCAAATTTAACCGGCATTTTATTTTATCTCTAACTTTGTTTCCGTGCACTGGGAAGACTCAAGGAAATAAAACATTGACAGACCTTCTCCCGTGTGCGTCTGATCTGTGTGTTCACTAAAAGTGGCCTGGTGCCCTGGCAGTGTCAGAACGTCTGGAGGGTTAATAGTTACATGACTGGGGTGCAAAAGTCTTAGCCCTGATTTCTGATGAGCTGAGGTTCAGGAAGTGCAGACATCAGGGAAGGGGGGGGGCTGCAGGCCAGGGAGCAGGTGGGACAGAGGAGGGAGGGGCCCGAGGTCCCAAGCCAAGCACAGTCGTGGGGTATTTTTTTTTTTTTAACTACAACTTTCTCCCCTGAAAGAAAATGGGCGAAGAATTACATTTATGATAAAACCAGGTTCGATCTCATCCTCCTTCTCAGAAATGCATCTTTCCCTTTTACTAGGCAGAAACTGACACAAGTCACCCAGCCATGAGCTTCCCTGTCCCTTAAATCAGGTTGGACTTGTCACCTAGGAAATGACCTTGGACACCGTCTTATTCTAACAGGTGGAGAAAGCTCTTCTGGGTGCTTGGTGACGTTAGGGAGAACTTGGAATGTCGACTTGCTCCCGGGCAGAATTTGAATATTTCGTAGTTGTTACTGAAGCCCAACCACTGATTAAAGCGAGGCAGATGGCAGAGGAAAAGTAGGGACGCCTTTCATCTGTAGGAAATTAAGCAAAGCCGGGGCGGTGGCTTCATTTGATCCACGTGGGTTCATGTGAGGCTGTTATACATTGAGGGGAAATGAGCATTCACTTTGGAACATGTGAGGGTGGGGCTGGAAGGCCAGAACAGCCTCCCCTCTCCTAACCCCCCCCCCACAAGTGTCTGTTTCCTCGAGGGGGGAGCAGGGGAGGACAGGAGAGAAGGCAACTTTGCGCACCAGCCTGTTTCAGAAAGGATTTGGTCCTGCCCCGCCACCCGACAAGGCACAGCCTCCTCTGAGAGGCGCATTGGCAAGGCTGCCCCCTGTCTACCCGGTGCCCTTGTTTTCCTGCATCTTGACAAGGGACAGAAAGAAACATGAAAATCAACCAAATCAAAAACCAAGTCCAGTCCTCCCTGAAAAAAAGTGTTCCGGGTAGAGGAGAAATGAACCATCCCTCCTGTAACCCAGCTCCCTTGCCTGGCCACCACATCCCCACCGCCATCTCTCTCTGCCGGGCAGCAAGGCCGGGGCAGAGCCGCAGAACCGGTCGGTGGGTGGTCTCCCTCCACTCTCTCCCGCCAAGTTGGAGCGAGTACCCGTGCTTTGTAGGAAAGGTGACCTTTTATTTAACTGAGAAAGTCTTCCTCAAGTCTCCAGAACGGCCGAAGATTATGAAGAAATTCAACAAGGACATGCAGGGCTGTTTCCAGTGCCATCAAAATACTCAAGTCATCTGCCTGCCCGCGGCATCTGACTGGCCCTTGTGCCGTGTAAGACTGGCCGACCTGCTGCTTCTAAGGAATTTATATCCTGGCGTAGAGCGTCAGTGGGCACTCAGGAGCCCTGCAGGATAAAGCTGATCGCAGTTCAGCATGCGTGTGTCTGTGTGTAGATGCACAGACACGCGCACAGATAGTGTCCGTGTGCAAAATCAGACCTCTCCACGGCGCAGGTCTACAGCAGGGCAGTGTCCTCCTCTGCAGGTGTAAGAGCAAGCGGTTGCTTCGCACAACCTGCAGGTGGGCTTTTTGCAGATGGAACCAGTTTAAGCTGGTTTTCTTAAGGGTTGGGAAAGCAGAGGGGGCACCAGGCAGGCTCCTTGAGGAAGGTACACGAGGCCTCGGGAGCAAGAAGAGAAGGAGCACGTGGCCCGGTGCCAGGAAAGGCCCCTGCTCTGGCCAACACCCCATCTTGGCGACAGAGAGTGCCAAACCCCGGGGGAGGTACACGGGGCGGAGAAGCGGTGCTGTGCCGCGTGCCCGAGGCCCAGCGAGCCATCGGTGAGCAGAGGGCGGAGGAAAGGCACTGTGGGACTCACCTGGCCCGTAGCGATGGCCTGCTTACAGGTGTTCTCCCCCAGGGAGCACCAATGACACCAGGTATGAAAAGGTCACCTGGTGAGACACACAACTTCGAAGGCAAGTGTCCCCAGCGAGAAACAGGCTCCCTTCCGACACGGAAAGCAGCTCACTTCACGGAGTCTCAGGCCACCAGCAGCAGGGTTCCCAGGTGGGCAGGTGAGCCTGGGTCCGCACAGGCCCCCAGCCACGCCTCCGAGGCTGCGGAGGAAGCCAGGCCAAAGAAGGGCTTTTCCTTCTGCGGCAGAGACACTTTACGAGCTTGCCAAGGGGGGGTGACGAGCGAGGGAATACGCCACTTGCCCTCCGCACCACGAGCCGCGGTGCACCCGTGGGGGAGGCGGGCCCCTTCCCTCTTCGGCACTGAGCAGATCTGCACAAAGGAGGCTGCCCCTTCACGGAAGGAGGCTCGTGAAGCAGCAGGTAGGGAAGTGCTGTGCTCTCCTAAAATGCGAATTTGCTTGTATCGGGCAGATTTTACAGGCAGAGAAATACTTTTTCAAGCAAGGCCCGGTTTATCTTACCGCACGGAAGACGTGAGAAGAGGGCAGTCGGAGAACCCGCAAGCCCTGTGCACAAACCAGCCTCACCACTTAGGGTGACATCGCCAGTGTCCTTTTCTTTTCACGATTCATTTTATTAACATTTTTTTAAATTGTTGTTCAAGTACAGTTGTATCCATTTTTCCCCCACCACAGCCCCCCCCCAGCAAATGTCCTTTTCAAGCGATTCCTAGTCTGTCCTGTCAAACAAAAGCCAGCATAAAAGCGGAAATGCTGGATCAAAAATTAAGACAGATTCTTTCTGCTCACAGGGGATCAGCTGCCCCATCAGAAAACTGTCCCCTTTGCCTCCCGCTGACGCCGACAGGCCCCAGCTGAGGACAAGCAGGTTGGCAGCCCACGTCCTTGAATGCTGCAGGCTGCGGGGTGCTCCGGGGGTTGGGGGGGGAACACTTGGACTGAGAGTGAAGGAAGTTCCATTCTGTCTCAGGCTCAGCCTTCCTTGGGCACCACGGAGGACACGGCACGCGGGTGGCCACTGCCTGGGACAGAGGTCGTAGGGGCCAGGTCACATCTCTGAGTCCCACCGGAGGCCAGTGGGGCAGGAGAAGGAGGCAGAACCCGCCCACCCTCCTCCCTGCCAGATGAGGCCCCAAAGGCCCAGGAAGCTCGGACAGGCTCGAGGCCGCCAGTGGTGCCAGTGGCCGGAACCTGTGCCAGGGAGGCCAAAGCAGCTTCCTCAGTTTGTCCTGGGGGGACTGGCGTCTCCTGGAGACCGGCACCCTGGACACAGTCTGGGCCCTGGCCGTTTCCAGCCTCCCTGCTCGGCCCCCCATGGGCCCTGCATGTGGCTTCCAGGAGAGGCGGACACAGGGCCAGTCCCCTGCCAGCAGCCTGGCTGGACTTCAGCCACCTGAGCTCTCCCTGGCAGCCTTGCCCCCTCACCCCGCCCCCAGGAAGGCGCAGATTGGTGACAGTTTGCTGCAGAAGTCTCTGAAGGTTACAGGTTTGTCACTAAGGTTTCAGGAGGCGAGGGAGCAGGCAGCTGACAGGCAAGGGCACCAGGACAGATGGGGGGTAGTGTCTCAGGGCATCTGCTCGGGGGCCGCCTCTCGGACCCCACTGTCTCGGCAGGGTGAGCGGGCCTCCTCCTGCCCAGGGTTTTCACGAACCTGCGCGTTTCTCCAAGGGGCTGCTCAGCAGGGGTGAGTGCCGGCTGTCACCAGGATGGAGGACAGATAGCCCGACAGGGCCTGCCCGCCCAGGGAGCACCGGCCAGAGGCAGGTCATGGGGCCCGGGGACAATGCTGGCCGAGGCCCCAGCACCGGGGGCAGGGCAGGCCACCACGTCCCAGGAGCTTCCAAGTAACGTGGGTAACTCCTCAGAGAACGCCAGGCCGTACGACCTCCAGACTTCAAGGTCACAAGATGAGATGGGAACATTCATCTTTGGTGGGGGAGGCGGCGAGAGAGCAGCCCACCTGGAGGCAGGTAGGCAGGCAGGCGGAAAGCAGAACAGCTCACAGCAGAAACCCCGCTAGAAATAAAAATAGTGGAAGCACTGACCGGAGGCACCCTTGCCTTCACCGGGGGCCACGCGCCTTCATTACGTGGGCGCTACGATGGCCCACTTCACACATGGGAACACAGCCGCCTGAAGACGTGGAGACCAGGGCAGCTGAGGCCGATGGAAGGCAGCCTCAGGGGCCAGACGGGGAAAGAAACGCGGCTTCGTCTCAGCGGGGAAGAGCCCCCGGGTGCCCTCCCTAAACTCGGACCGTGTCTGGTCGATGTGACACTGAGGTGGTGACACGTCCCAGCACACGATATTTCCGGCGTGGTGGCTGAGGTGAGGAAGGACGGTGCCGAGACAACTGGCTGCGGCCTGCACCTTGCGGACGGCTGTGTCCCCGGTCCTGAGGCCAACGGACGAAGCGTGAAGGTCGTGCTGGTGGGGGTCTCCCAATTCTAGTCCCGAGAGCCCGGCTGAGCAGATGGAGAGTCGGCGAGGAAACCTGGGGGAGGTGCGCCCGCCGCCGGTAACTCTGGGCCTGCAGCCACCCAGTCCCATGGGACTTTGTCTTCACGACGACTTCGCTGCATTCGCGTGCTCCTGGCGCTTGTCCCCGTGCCACTGTCACGTGCGCATGGCTGCTGCGGTCCTGGGTCCTCCGACCCTTGTGCATCAGAGGCGGTCACAGCCACGGCCCGGAGGCAAAGCCAGCAACTCTGTCCCATGCCCATCCCACGGAGGACGGCACAGCGTCTGCCAGCTCCGAAGCCCCATCACCTGGGAACCCACGGTTCTCACGGCTGAGCGTCGGAAGGTGGCCTCTGCGGTTCACGTCCACGGGGGCACCTGGGACCTTGGGCTCTTCCCCTCTGAGAGCGAACGACGGGACCCCCCTCAGGGGGGAGAACGGGGCGTGCGTGTGACTGTTGGGGCCGCAGTTGTGTTTTCTTGTTGCCACTCACAGACACGGGTCTGTTGTCCGCAAACCTGTGTGGGCAGTTGTTCAAACAGCAAGGCGAACATTCCCGCCTCTCCTCGTGGGTCATGGCCGGGGCCCAAGCCATCTGGCCGACGCCCAGGAAAGCGTTCCCCCCCCCCCAGCAAAAGGAGCAGAGCTACCTCTATGACCCAGTTCCCCAGCCCCGGGCCTGGGGAGGGGCTGCCCCCCGGAGCCTGCTGCCAGCTGCGTCCCCGGGAGGCCCTTCAGGGCCCAGCCAGGAGCCAGTCCACCTGGAAGGCAATGTGCTGCTCCAGGGTGTGGGGTGGGTGCCAGGACGGCGGCCCGCTTCTGACCAGCAGACGATGGGTTCTTCAGAAGCCTCAGGCTCCCGGCTGTTGGGGCCGCAGAGGCCGCCACCGACTGCACGCCGGCCACATGCTGCCCTCTCCCCCTGGGGTGCCAGCTCAGGACAGCGCCGATCAGCACCGGCTGGCTTGCTGTGAGGGCACAGATGCCATGCCGGGCGCATGACGTCATTGCAGAGTCATCCCTGTACATGGCAGCTGGAGAGACTGGTGGGGTGCAAGGGGAGGCACAGGCTCCCATCGCTCCTCAGTCACCACCGCCCCGCGTCCCACAGAGGCACCTACCAGGGGCCACGTCTAAACTTGGGGACGGTGCCCAAAGTGAGTTTCAGCTGCGTCCAGGGCTTTTTCTGAACAGAACACTTGTCACAGGGAAAAGGAAGGAGAGACAGCAAGAAGAAAAGAGGAGGAGGAAACCTCATTAATATTCAAATTGTAAACAGTAACTATGTTTTGGTTCAAAGTCTTTAATTAAACGACCATCTCAAACTGGTCCGCAGCGTCCAGCCAAACACAGGTGTTGCGGTTGACCAGACCTGTCTCCCGAAGCAGAACGACACGGGCTGGGCCCGCTGCCTGCTCCCTGGGCCTGCGCGGGACGTGGGCCTCAGGAAATAGGTAGGGCCAGGCCTGGGGAGGCTGCTGAGGCCATTTCTTGGGACAAGAAAAACTTAAGGGGGCACCCCAAACACCTCAGTTGTCATCGTAAATGATATTGTAATGCAATATTCTTTAAAAAATCAAAATTGATGCAAAAATTCACAATGAAGAGCATTTCAGATGGTCAAACACAGACAGGCCCAACTCCCAACAGCAATGGAGCACATTCCCCGGCACCCCTGCCAGTTCGCAAGGGCCACGCCTCTGTCCCCCCCGAGGCTGCAGTTCCCCCAGGGTCCCCCAGGTCCCTGGCCAGGTGACAACCAACGGGAGAAGCGCCTCCAGGGCTGAAGCCGGCTCCCTGCCCCTGACTGCTGGGCAGGGTAGCCCCTAAAAATAGACACGGCAACGGCGGTGACGCCAGTGGCTGGCAATGTCACCAAGCATTTCCTCAGCAGGCCACTCACTGCCAGGCCTCTGCTAAGGGCTTGGGGTCCGCAAAGGGATGCAACAGAGGGCTCCGGGCGGGGCTGAATGGGCTGGGCCGGTGGCCAGCCCCGGCGTGCAGAACCCCCGGCCAGCTGCCGAGGCCACAGGCCTATATGGGGACAGGCGCCTCCTCCAGCCAGGGCCAGGTCATCAGGCCCCCGCACCCTCACCGGGTGTCCCCTGGGCCTGGAAGCCTGGCGACTCCATGCAGGGAGCGTGGGGTGGCCGGACTGGAGCAGCCCGGAAAACGTAACGTCAGGAACTTCGGGGCCTGGGCCCAGCGCCCCGCAGACCTTCCTGGGGCAGAAGGGCTGCGTTTTCCAAGCCGGCCCCTGACCCTCACTCGCAGCGGGTGCCCTCCACACCTGGACCTTAACTGGGGAGGCGTTCCACCGAGGCAGGAGACGGCCAGCTGGCCTTTCACCTGGTCATCCTTGTCGGAACGTCTCTGGGATTTGGGAAATACCACACACGCCAGGCGTTTAACATCAGCCCACTGGTTTGAACAATGCCCGAGGGGGCTTTTCTAAGAGGCGTGCCTTCTTCATACACATGCAGGAATGATGGACACGCAGTAGCTACGTCACAAGTGATGCCTGCCCCTCCCTTGAAGAAGCCTCTGAATGCTCACGTCCATTTTTAAATTAAAAAGAACACACATGGGGAATTTGAAAAGAGCCCCCTTACGGGAACTTGCTCATTATGCCTGGCCATTCGAGACCCAGTGACCTCCCTGGGTTCACAGCAACTAAAACCGCATTTAAGCTCTTGGAACAAGGTTCGCAGACCGTGGGTCCTGTGTCTCCCACCAGCATGACAGCCCCGGGGGTCACGGAACTGTAGCCGAGAGAGACAGAGCAGAAGGCTTCTATGACAATTTTTCCAAAAAAGAGAGACCGTCATTATGTTTTACATAATAAAAGGGTTATATATTTTCCTAAATAAATTGGCCATTTCAAAAAGGATACAGAAGAAAACAGCAGTTGCCTAGAATCCCGCCGCTCCCAGCCGGCCGCCGCCAGCAACACCCAGGCCCTTGGCGGCACCGGTCTCCTCCCCAGCACGTGCCCTGCGGCCGTGGAGCAAGAGGTTCACTGGCAAATGTGCCGCCTGAGCAGGTGGAAAGTCTACAGATGGACGGGAGGCCTGGAAAAGGCAGCGGTGGCTGCACACCAGTGTGAATGCCCTCCAGGCCCTGACCACACGCACCCGAAGATGGTTAAAATAGTCGGTGTTACGTTACGGATATTTTACCGTAATAAAGAAAATTTTCTTTAAAGAAAAGCCAGGCCGATGTCTACTTCCCACTCCCAAAGAGGCTGGAGCTGGGGTGGAGGCCGGGCCTGCGCAAGGATGCTCACCCTCCACAGGTGTGCACACCCACCTGCCTGCCGATGGCGGGGCCCGGGAGCGGAGCGACTCGGATTCGGGAAGGCTCCATGCCGGTGGCTCCTCGGTCTGCGAGCCTGTCCCAGTCTCTAAAGCGGAGCGGGCCTGGGAGGGGAAGGCAGCTGCAGACGTGTGCCGCTGGCTGTGGCTGTAAGCGAATTCGTGCTTGCCAACGTTTGGAAATCAGGAAGTTCCACATAAACATCCAGATTTTTAGATTCCCTAGAAAAAGGGGAAGATCTGACCACACAAGCCCATCTGCACAGCCCAAGAGTTCAAGCTGAATGAGGTGAGCCCTGCAGGCTGGTCCGAATCATTTCCCTCTAGACAACCCCCCCCCACAGCCCCCCCCCCCCCCCCCCCCCCCCCCCCCCCCCCCCCGCTTTCAGGGCTTTGGGCTCTAGAGCACAGGTGGCAAATACAAGGCCTGCGGGCCACCTTGTTTTATCCAGCCCGGCACCTTGTTTCTACCTGGCGGCAGCACCGAGCTCCTTGCCCCTAGCTGAGGAGTAGTTACATTTACACAGCCCTAAAATGACATCCGGACCAGGAAGGCAACTGCAAGGCTGATGTGGCCCCCAGTGAAAACGAGTCTGACACCCCTGCTCCAGACCCACCATCTACATGACCAAATGGGCCGGTGCGGAGATCTCTGGTCCCTTCCGCCTCACAGAAACACCCTCGTGCTGACCGGCACGTTAGCAGGTGGACCTAGTTACCTCAGGCAGCGTGAAAGCTGCAAGATCGTGAAGCTCAATCCTCGTGCTAACGTCATGGCTGATTTTCTGGGATAACACTGTTTTCGCTAAACTGTAAACTCTGTCTCTCCAACATTTAAACTCTGCGTGTGTGTGTGTGTGTGTGTCTCTGAACAGTCTACTGAATCAAATCCATCAAGTCAGTCTTGGATCTTATTTTCCAGCATTTCCATTTCAAAGTCGTCTGGAACCCTCAGAAGGGGAGCAAGGCGGCAGTGGTCAGTGAGACAGGAGACATCAAAATCTTTGCTCACAAAGCAAACCTCCAGGCTCCCCCAAGACCCCACACATTGCTCTCGGCTCCAGCAAGAAGTGTGCGAATGAAGCTCTTTTCTGACTGAGGAGTCTGTCTTCAAGGAACCGCCCTGGGAAGGTCTGTAAGAGGTTCAGCCAAGAATAGCTGAAATACTCCCGGGTTGAGCAGGGCACCCTGATGCCTCACCAAAGGCTTTATAGACTTTAAAAAAAGGGAGACCATTAGTACCAATTTTCCCATCTTTATGTTTCACCTGCCTCCCTTTCGCAATGAGAGCCCCAAGCTGCCTCCCTGTCTCACCTGGAGACTTACAGGGACTATGGAGACAAGGCCTGAAAATAAATTGCTTAAGTCTGGGGCAGAAAGGTTAGTTCCCAGGTGGAGCACTTGCAAGAAAGATACCTCAGCTTCAAATCCAAAGGCCTCGAGCATCTGGCTCTGCTTGCCGAGGTCGGCGCAGCGCTCAGCGGGCCTGCTGGCCTGTGCGGCCTCCTGTGTGTGCCCGCGTCCACATTGGTTCCAAAGACCCAGGATGGTGCAGGGCCCGGTGTGGGGTGCAGCTCCCTGCAGGGCGGCTGACTCCCTCTCGAGCTATCACGTGGTTCCAGCCACACGGCTCCTCTGAGCCGCCCAGGCTCCCTGGGGACCCAGGGACCATTTCTTTAGGGAAGCAGGTATTATTTATGTCACGAAAGCAGACCAGATCATGCAATACCATTTCAGTGGTATAAACAGGCTCGTAGGACAGCGAAGAGTTATTTCAGAATAAACTCCCAGCTCAGCAGAAGGGAAACATTTCATCCCGGGGGGGTTTTCAGTCTGCGTGGAGGTGAATATGAGACTAACGCGCACACCTTGCTGCTTGCGGGCCATTTCTCCATCTTCCGTTGAAAGCTTGGAAGACCCTCCAAAAAGCAAACACACCACCCAATACTTGGGTTGCATTTTGTCGGGAGTTTTTCATGAGCGTCTGTCAGGCTGGTGAGCTGAATCCCGGAGGGATGAAGTGCCCACAACTTGCTGTCCCCTCTCCCCGGGGCTCTTCCCCCGTCCACTGTCCACTGCAGGCACCATCCTTGCCAAACCCACCAGGGATTCACTGACACCCACATGTTGGTCCTCCACTCTGCTACTTCCTCCCACCATCCAGTCCACCCCAGGGTCCCTGTCCTCATCCATCTGCCACAACCCTGCAAACCCTTCAACGCTCGGCTCGAATCCTTCTCCCTCCCCTGCGCCTGTCACGGCCACTCAGATGGTCCCTACTGAGGAGTTTTCAATCCCTCCAGCCCAGGCCTCAGCTCCGACTCCACCTTCTTTCCACCACACTTTGCCCCCAAAATAGGGCAGCTCCTGGGTGAATGAGGCAGGGGGATAGGGGACCAGGGGTCACAGATGTGGGGAGAAAGTAAAGGGAAAGAAGACTCTTACAGTCACGGACGGAAATGCAACCCTAACCTTATTCTCGTGCACGTGTTCAAATAGAAAATAAAGTCGTTCCAGAAATCAAATGATGCCCCAGGCTTCCAAGGGCTTTCTGTCAAGGAATTTAAATGCGGGACCCAGACCCAACAGCTCCTCCGGGTGGCCCGTTTCTGCTCTGAGGTCAGGACATGAGCACAGCACTTCAGAACACCCAGGGCTGTGGCAGGCGGAGGCGCAGGGCAGGTTACAGACAAAGGAAGGCTGGTGGGTACCCAGGGAGGTGCCAGCCTCCAAATTTAACGAGCGTCTCTCTCTTTCTGTTTCCCTGGCACCTGTTTTTATCTACTCCTGTAAGACAGTCGCCGATTAGTTTCTTCCTCCCAGGAACTAGAGGTAACAGCTGGAAAAAACCCTGGACTTTTCAGCATGATCAACTTTAAAAATTGAGTTTCATAGTAATTCTTTTCCTGGACAAAACTACGTTAAGGGACAAAATAAAGCAGGATGCAAAGTTACTGAGGCACAGGTAGGTTATCAAAAGGTTATCACTGTGAATTGTGACTTATAGAACCGACACATTTTATTTATTTATTTTAAAAAATCTTCATTCGAGGATATGTTTAATTATTTTAGAGAGAGAGGAAGGGGGAGAGAGAAAAACATCAGTTGGTTGCCTTCCATACACACCTTCACTGGGGATCGAACCTGCAACCTTTTAGTGTTCAGGATGATGCTCCAACCAACTGAGCCACCTGGCCAGGGCTGGTAAATTTTATTTTTAATTGACACTGTATTAGGACAAATCTACTGGGGCCTGAGATATTTTTAGCTTCTTTCTTCTGTTTTCCTGCCCAACTTTTCAAAAAGTGTCCTTTTATACCTAGTAAATGCTTTAGGAATCTTTTTTTAAACACAATGTATTTAATCCCACATGTTACTCAGTGTGAAGCGGATTAAAACGAAACTCAGCAAGTCCCCCTCGATAGGACAGCAGAACCCTCATCACTCACAGACAACGGGAGTGGACTCGGCCACAGCAAGTCACACGGTCTCCCTGGGACAGGAGCCCAGCCCCACAGCCCGAGCCCCGCGGGGTCGCAGCCCAGCTGTGCGTCCAGCTGCGCATGAGCAGGGGACGGGCTCGTGACGTGCCTTGGAGCTGCTTTAGCTTGCGGATGGTTTTGCGTGTGTGAGACGGCCAGTAGCCATGTGGGTTTTGACCCTCCAAATGACCAATGGTGATCGCCCCTGCTCTCCTCCTTGTGTTTATTTTGATCTCCTTCCGCCGAGTCCTGGGAGGTTCCTTCTGCAGAGGTTCAGGCTCAGCGCCGCGCACAGGTGCACCCGCCTCCTTGTGTGGGGCGCACAGGTGGCTGCGCTGTTGGGTAAAACGGAAACTTGTAACCACTGAGTCCCTAAAGCCAGGGTGGTCCCGCGTCCACAAGGCTTCCCCCGCCGAGCGCAGTGGCAGTCGGTGTTTTTGTTTCCTGTGCCTCTTGGAAATCACAGCTCAGGAAAGGTGATAACTGGACATTGATCTAACCCTCTAATTCTACGTTCGAGCATTTTTTCCTGAGGCAATAAGGTTACTTAGTTACACCCTTCATAACAACATATTACAGTATAATAGGAAAAATAATGTATTATAACAACAGAAGTAGGGGAAAATCATATTATAGGGGAAAAAACTGCAGTACCCTTTTAATAAGAAAAGCTACAAACACTCTAAATGCCCATAAATGTGGGATGAGGTTACACAGTTACCATAAAGTCGAGGAAGAGAATTCTAGGCAGTCACTGGGGAAAACTTTTTATGAGAATATTCAGTATTAGGGTCAGTAGTCATGAATAAGTGAAAACAAAGATTACAAAACAGCGTGACCCCCCCACCCCCGCGTGCACCCACACGCCCAGAGTGGTCGTCTCTGGGAGGCTGTGGGGGCGCTGTGCGCGTGCCTCTTTCTGCGCATGTTTTCTAAAACGTCTCCCGTGAGAACGCATTCCTAGTGGAATCTGCTAACGGAGGCTAGAGAAGAGACCCCTGCGCTCCTACACAGCAGGGCGGGTGCAGAGCTGGACCAGACCAGCAGCTGATGCGCCGCCCCCAGGTGGGGGTGGGAGGGAGCTGCGGGGTCTGGCTTCTCAGCAGAGGCCCCGCCCCCCGCGCCTGCAGCTTTTCCGGAAGAGGTTTTCTGTTGCACACTATCAAAATTTCACGTGCGGCCTCACTCGCTCAGTAGTCGTAGTTACTATCTCAGTTTCCTCTTTAAAAATGTGACATTAAAATGATATTCCACAAAAATGTTCCATGGTACAGGAAAATACTGATTCCTGTGGAGGATAAAGGAGATTAACAAACTGAATGCTCCTAATTGTGTGTGTGGGGGGGGGTGGTTAAATTATAATTGTGGTTTTTCAATTCCGTGTGTTGCATGGTTGTGTGAGCTATTGATGCGAGGGAGTCTGGGTGAGGGACAGGCAGGCGGGCTCTCTACTCTCTCTGCACTTTCAACTTTCCCCCAAATCTAAAATGATTCCACATAAAAAGTTATTTGGCCAATCAGAGAGCTTCTTACTAACTCTCTGGGACCCATTATTCAGTGCCTCAATTATTTGACATGCAACATAATAAAACCCTCTGCAAATTCCCAAACATTCATGTGCATGTATTTTCATATATAAGTGGCCCAAAAGTCACAGAGGAAAAGTGCATCAAGGAAACCGACCGGAATGATCACCACAGCTTCTGTCATTATGTCCATAACAGCGACATCGTGGATAAGGGGAGGCTACCTCTGTGAGATTGCTTTCCCGCTCAGAAAACAAGTGAAAACCAGCCCCCTGGGTTTCCCGAGAGCAGAGAGGAGGCTGAGGCTGCGTGTTGCTGGCCGAGCGGCTGGAGAAAGAGGCGGTTCTGTCTGGGCTTCAGTGACTGCGCAGACCCCAGGCCCTCCTGGGGGTTCGCACGGATGGGAACCTCAAAGTCAGCCTGAGAGTGATGTCTTCCTGCCCACTCAGCACGATGAGACGCTTAGCAACTGTCGCCCGAGAAAAATTCGGTGACAGAAAGGAAGGGGAAGCCTCCTTTCTTTGCGAAGCCGGACAGCGAAATTAGCCGGAGCTGTTGCCCCAGGGGCCAACAGGAGAGCAGGGTGGCCTTTGGTTCTGCTGGTGTTTTGCCCTCGGAGAGCTGTGCCCCAGCGATTCACGGACAGACAAGAAGATATCCTCTGAACAACATTTTTGGGGGAAAAAAGACCAAGAAGGTGAAAATAATCTCAGAACTTGAAGCAATCAATGCTACTTCTCTGGGACCTAATATTTTTTCCCAAACGGAAGATTAATGAAATAACATCACAGCAATGATGCGATTGATCGCACGGCGGCCCTGCAAACGTAAGGAGCAGTGAGAAGACCCCAGACTTCGCCTGGAAACAAAATGTTCGGCCTGTGGCTGCTGTTTTTCATTGCAGGACTTGGAGTGGGGAAGTGGTCCCGCTTGTCAAGCCGCTGACGTGCAGTGGCTGATAGCTTCTGGTAGCCGGGGGGGTCGGCTCGGAATTTAATTTAACATCTCACAATACGCCCACATGCCCAGAAAATGTGGGCAGCTTGATGGGGTTCACTGAGCCAAAGAAGCAAGACCCAAACAGTGCATTAATGTATAGGGAAGAATAGTTGCAATCAGCGCCTTGTGAATTGGACAGAGGGCTTGGCGATGAAGCAATTATCAGCCATCGGGGATTAATAGTAAAGTGTGAATACCGAGCTGTATATGTTAGGGGAAGAATATGTTCCCTATAGAAAACAACAAAGGACGTTTCTTACTATTAAGTGAGATTAAACGTAATGGCCTGATTTACTCACAAAGGCAGAATTAAATTCAGAGGGCAACTTCAAAGTGGCCACACGAACACGAACACGGGCCGCCGCCTACATTTACATATAGCTGGCCGGGCTTGGCCTGCCACACAATAGGACAAAGTTTCTTTGGCCACTTAAACAATTTTCTATTCTTCACTTTTTTCTGTGAACATTCACTGTATTTATTCCCCGGCGGCATGTAGTTAATAGGAAGGAGCTGAGAGTTATATCTATTCCTAGATGCTATCATTTTTAATTCTTTCGGATTATGGGGGAAAAAAACCCACAGAAGGCCAGCAAGAACAGAGAGGTAATAATCGGACTGGCACCAAAAGTAACAACAACAACAACAACGAAAAGACGAAGAGGAAAAAACGAAGCAAAAAATCTCCAAGAGAGGGATCCAGGGTCTTACTCTCTCATCCGCCCTCCCCGCCAGAGGCCCGAACTCAGCTCTGAAGTGCAGCTTCCTCCTCCTCCTCAGGTCCGGCCTGTGTCGCCCCCCGCCCCCCGGGGCCCCAGGCTGCTGCTTCCCGACCCAGACCAGTCCCCCCCTCCGTCCTTCCTTCCTTGTGCATGCCCCTCTTGAAGGGGGTTCTCACAAGCAGCGTGGGGGGTACAAGCACGTTGCAGGGTGTAGGGGGGCTGAGGCGCTTCCTGTGGGTGGGAAATTCCAAGTACCCATGACTTGAATCAAAAAATTAAGTGTGGTTTCTGAAAGACAGGATTGCTTCTGTTCGCTGCCCGAGAACTAAGTACACCTAAACTTTCGGGGTCATAAAAGTCTCTGGCAAATGCATAGAGATATGATTAGTATACATTATATATCACATGTGGTTATTATTTTATATATGTAAACTAATTTTGTATATTTTATATCTGTAGAAAACAATTATTTATACTTAGCTGTCATGTAATAATTATATTATAATGTATGATACATTATTTAATGTATAATTATGTGTTACAGAAATGATGCCCTGATCTTACCCTCCAAGCCAGCAACCCCACTTCAAAGAATTTGCTCTACGAGGCAGCGGAAGGAGCTCAGGGGTGTATGTCCCAGGGTGTCCATCGCAAAACCACTTCGAATGCTAAAACCCAGGAGGCAGCAACCAAAATGCCCATCCTGGTGGGGGGAATTTAACTAATTTTGCTACAAACAGAACCATAAAATAGTTTCCAGCCACTTTAATGACCTGGATCTGAAGTAACAGGGAGCTTTAGTTGATCAGATAGACAGATGGACGCACAGGCCACTGCAATGTTGAGCCGCTGGAACAATTCTCGAGCGAGATATGAGGGTAGCCAGCGGGCGGGCCTGCGTGCAGGGGGCGCCCGCCCGTCCGGGGAGGCGCCGGGACCGCATCCGTCGTGTTAACCTCCAGAAGGTGGTGTGAGTTGGCTTCGACTTTTTCTGGCACTTAGTGATTTTTTTTTTTTTTTTCACAATGAGCAAGAATTACTTTTTCCACTTGGAAAAGAAATCTATTTTATTTTTGAGAAAGAATTACAATTTTTGAGGGGATTTGGCGAACATTTTGCAAGCGATTTTGAAGGGCAGAAGATGAGATTTTCTGGGTCGGAAGGAAAGCCGGGGCTCACCTGGATCTCCCGGGCCCCCCGCAGCCCGGTGCTGGGTTCTCCCCCTTGCTGCCTCCCGAAGTCTGACTTTTGGATTTCGAGAATTTATCTTCCTTTTCTTGTTGCCCCTTTGTGTTGACAGATTTTCTGAGTTTGACCCGCCCTCCTGGCCAGGAAGAGACCGATCATCTGTCAGTCCAGCCAGACATGGGAAGAAGGCTGGAGGGGAGGGGACTGCTGGAAGGGGAGGGGTCGTGGATCAGGCCCTGTCCCTACAGGCCGCCAGCTCGGGATCCTTCTTCTTCAGGAGCCTGGCCGGTCCCCGGGGCTGGACGCTGCACAGCGGTGCGAACCAGCACTGAGCACCTCGGGACCTGGCGACGGACAAGCGCACTGCCAGCCCTAGCCGCCAGCCTTGCACCCGGTCACTCAGCACTTGAAATCCAACTGCCAGATGCCCCGGGGTTAGAAGCGTGGGAATAAGACACAGATGGAGACGGCACGACGCGCTTCCGGGTCGTCAGGCTGCCGGCTGGCGCGCAGGGCCCACCGGGCTGACCTGCCAGGAACAGCCAAGGACCCTGCCAGACCTCCACGGGCGGATACCATGGGCTGATTCCGGCACTTTGGGTGAAAAGATGGCGTTCTGGCCGACGGTACCTTGGGAGCCAGCTGGCCGCTGGGGGCCCAGAGTGACATTTTGACAGTTCCTGGGGTGGCAGGGTTGAGCGGATGACCGGCGGTCTCCAGCACGCAGCTCCCAACTGGAAAGAGGAACGCTGGTGAACCCAAACACAACAACCCAAACAGGCCACTCGGAGGTGAGGTGAGGCCAGGGAACCGGCCACGTCCTGCCTTGATGGCCTCAGGTGAGGGGACAGCCCTGTCCAGTTCCTGCCTCGCCATTCTGAAGTGGTCTCCCGAAGGTGGAGGGGGCGTCAGGCCAGAAGCCCGCTTTTACGCCGTGGCCCCTGGCTTCCGCCAAAGGGGCAATCGCTTCGTTTTCAAACAGAATAGGAATCGAGGACATTTCTAAGCTCTTTGGAACTCGCAGAGAAACACAGATGAGCATTTGTGGACATTTCCTGTTCCTTTCTGATTTTGAAAGAACACGGGTTCATGTCCAATTCAAGCAGACGCTGAAGGAGAGAGACAGAGAAAATGTCCAGCACGCGCCGTCCCCTCCCCGAGGCAAAACCCTGAGCATCTAGGACTGTTTCCCGCCACCTGTTCTCTCTGCACAGAGAAACACGCCCTCATGATCGCAGGGCTGGGGTCAGAGGGTCTCCTCCTTCTTGCTCTGTTTTAATAGCTCTCAGAGCACAAGGACACAGGGCACTAAGACCCCCCACTGATGAAAACACTGTGGTCAGTACCCGTCTGATCCCTTCCCCGCTCTGGGCCACGCCCAGGACACTTCTCCGGCTGGAGAAGGTCTGTAAGTCACTTGTTAATGGACCCGAAGATGAAGCAACAATGCGCAGCCGAGACGGTGTGAAGAGGCTGGAGGGCCTCTTGTCGGAGTCACACAGTGCGGTCCGCTGGGGAGAGTCTGCCGGGCGGTTGGGGGTGGCCCCCGGGGACAGAACCTTCCTCTGGCTGTAAGCAGGCAAGAGCAGCACAGAGCTCCTACGGGGTGTTGAGGGAGAGGTCATGTGGGCGCTGGTGTGTGTGTGCGTGCGTGCCTGGCACACGTGCATGCTCACGCACAGCAGGACCGCAGCACCCGGAGGTGGGGCAAGAGGCCCCGCTGTGTCCCTGCCGTGGGCCCCTCCCGCTGCGTCCAGGCGGCTGGCGGTGGGATGGCCTCATCTGTGTCCTCTCACGGGAAGAGCAGGAAGACCGATTGCTCCGCACAAAGGCCTGAAGTGCTGGTGTGAAAGGTCACTAAGTACCGTCGTCAGGGCCAGGGAGGGCCACAGAGGGCGGCCTCCCGTGAGAACAACAGGGCAGGGGCAGGATCTCAACCTCGGCCTGTGGCCTGAGGGGTGGGGGAGGGACAAAACTCCCAAGCGCCAGCAGCAGGCACTCAGGGCGAGGACGAGGACAGCTCTGTGGGCCTCGGTAACTCAGCACGGAAGGTGGCAGCTGTCACTCATCCCCCGGGCCCGCAGCTGGCAGGGTGGCCTCCAAGGAGAGAGGAAGCAGGGGGACGAGGCTGGCTAACTGCCGCCTCCCCTGGCCATTCCTCCGCCCTCCCACCCCTCTCTGCCCTCCACAGCCACCTTCCCCTGGTGTGGGGCCGAAGGTCACACATGGTCGGCACCTCGACCTGGGCAGTCTCCTGCAGGAAGTGCCGGCTGTAAATCTCGCCCAACAAGAGGCTGCGGAGAGTGCGGGTGCGCTGGGAAACCTCCCAGCCACTCACCCAGAGCTGGGGCACCAGAGCCGTCGGGGTGCCGTGTGCTCCGTCCCGGACTCGGGGCTGAGTGTGTACTCGCCCCTCCGCCTCTGGCACTGGCTGACTTCTTACGACCTCTAGACGTGGACCCAGTCCTTCCGTGGGTGAAACCCACACCCGGGGACACGCTGTGGAGAGGGTCACGGGGCGTGTCCCTTCCCACCAGAGGAGAGTGGAAGCCCCGTCCGGACCATTTCCAGCCTGCGGCGCAGGCCACGTGCTCACGAAGGGCAACCCGTGAGCGGGTAGATGGTGTTCCGGCTGCTGTGTTGCCGTCTCACCATGTGAACGTGATGATGGTGCCCGGCAAAACCGTGCAGCCAGACAGGAACGCCGGCCGGAGTCCCAGCCCCTGCTGTGTGACCCTGGCCAGGGCCCTGACAGCTCTGACCCTCCTGCCCAGCTGTGGTGAGAGGGAGCTGGAGGGTCAGGGTGGGGGATCCCTCTGGGGCACCGACGAGCTGAAGGAAGGGTCTGATCACATTGTCTTCTTCCCACTGTTGTCTGCTGAAGTGAAACCTTTCCAGGGACCCCCAGTCTGCAAAGTCCAGGGGGTTCAGCCCGCAGCAAGGAAAGGAGAGTCCTCCAGTGGAACCCCCACCTGCCCAAGCCGTGCCCCGCGGAGGGAAGCCCACGTGGGGACTGCTGACCCCGGCACTTCTGCTGAGCGCCCCGGCACTTTTTTGGCTGTGCTCCAAGCCGAAAGCACCGCATGCACCTGCCAGGGTCAGAGCCATCACATGGCTGCCCCCCGCCAGGCACAGGCGCAGCTCTAGCTGCCACGTAAAATGGCTCACTTACACCTCACAACACCCCCCCCCCCAGGCACTATTTCCAGCCTAGTTTCACAGGTGGGCAGACTGAGGTGCAGGGTGCAGAGTGACACCACAGTGAGGGGCCGAGAGCAGACCGGGAGAAGACTCAGGTCCCTGCAGCCGGGTCCGGGATCCGCAACTCCACGGGGTTGGGGGTGGGGCCAGCGCGGGCCCTCTGCAGGGACAGCACTCCCTGTGCGGGCTCGGTCCGGAGAGCAGGGAGCCGGGAGGGCCCCTGAGAGCTCTCGGGCTCTGATTTCCCACCAGGCCCCAGAAGATGCATTTCGGGGCAGCACAGCGGTCTCGGGGACAAGCGATGGTACCAACCGGACAAGCTTCACCCCCAGACCAAAGAGAAAAGTCCCCCGTGGGGCCCGAATTATTTCGTGGGAAAAAGAAAGGTGGGTGATGTGCACCCGTCCCAGGCCTTCGGGCTCCCCAGGGAGACACGTGGGTCGTTGTCTGTCGGTCTCAGGAGCCCCAGAAGGAGCAAACCCGTCTCGGTGCGGCCATTGAGCTTTGACAGCTTCGGCCTGAACCTGAGACAGAATAACTGCTCTGAGATGAACGACCTGGGTGACTGGCGGGGAGACGCTCCCGGTCACCTCTCCTCCCTGCTGGTCCCGCTTTCCCTGACCAGCATGCTTTGTGGGTGTTTCCACCAACGAGTGGACATGTCCACCCTGGAAGCATTAGTCAAGCCGCTTCATGGGGGTGTTAAGCTCAAGAGAGGAGCAATTTTAAAATCAGAAGAAGAAGTCCCGATGGCCCGTCGCGTCCTCGCGTAATCTGCAGAGGGCGTGCGTGCACGCCGCCGCTCTCGCCCTCTGCGCGGCGTCACTACTTAGGTCCACGCCAGACGCCGGCGGTTCCCTCTGTCTTCAGTGTGCCCAGCTTCTCCAGCAAACATCGTACGTATTTCTCCTTGGAGCGGCAGAGCAAACAGGAAGCTGCCTGGACGGCCGCCCCAGCACTGAACAGCGTTTGAGGCTCTCGCGGGAAACATCTCCGCATGGAAGGGTGCCTCCAGGCGTGACAGGCCTCTTGATCAAGGGACTCCTTGGGTGTCAGGGAGCTCAGAGGGATAGCCCTGCCCCCCTGGTCCCCACGGACAAGCCTGGGCACCTCAGCTCACTTGAGACCAGAGGGCCCATCTCTTGGTGATGTGACTCGGGGTCCTCTCACCTACGGACGCTGTGCATCTGCTTCCCTGCAAAATCGGAGCCAAAGGCTGGCCTGAGTCCGCTTCCCCCCCGCCCCCCCCAGAATGCAGGGTGATGGGACCCTAACCGGGAGGCTTCCTGCGCAGGTAATGCTGCTGCCGCCTCCAGCGCCGCGATGATGGTGACGAGCGAGGTGGGCAGACTGGGAATAAAGATACCACAGCCTCCCAGCCTCAGCGCCAAACAGGTGCCGATCCAGTCTCGCCCCAAACAAGCAGCGAGGTTCCTGAATTCCCTTTGGCTGCCACTGAAAGGTCCTGCTTTTCCCTGAGCCGGCGGGAGGCTCCCATGGAGGGGAGGGTGGGGGGGGGCAGAGTGGGGGCGCTAAGCTCTGTCCTGCCTTCACATAAAGGAAGCAAAATCAAAACTGAAGCCTGGAAAGGGGGGAAAAAAAACCCACTAAATTTAATTGGCTAGGAAACAGGACTCCTGGGGCCTCCACTTTCTCAGCTTCCAGAGAAGGATTTAGGCAGGGGCACGCCCCCGCCCTCAGGATTTGAAAAAAAAAAAAAAAAAAAAAAGGATTAAATTGGGGTCGGATCTGGCCAGGACAGATTGCCGGGAGGGACAATTGCCGTGTGTGTTGCATGCGCGCTCCTGGGGAGGGAAGCGGGGAGAGGGTGGGCAGGACACTGAGCCGGGGGGAGGGAACGCAAAATAACGGGCTGTTTCCGTATGGCGGGCACACTGTTTTGTCCCCGTCACCGTGCGCGACGTCAACGGTGGGCGCTGCGTCGTGACAAGATCCCTTTTCGGAAGCCAGGCTGAGCTCGCACCCGGGGCCGCAGCCCCGGAGGTGGCGCGGCGCTAATTGTGCGGGGCGTGATCTGCGGAACAATATGTCTTGCTACGTCTGAATGGCTCTGTGCGCGCGGTCCCCTTGGCACCGCTGCAAGGCCCGGCCGCGCTTTAGTGAACCCGTCCAGGAATGCGGGCTCAGGCGGCCGACCCGTCTTCGCCCCACCGCTCTGTTTTTGTGAAGCTGGCAGAAACTGACACGTTTTCTTTTGCTTAATTAAGTTGTTCAGTAGAAGGCTGGTCAAACAGTTGCATCGACGTGGGGAGTCCGCGGATACACAGAAAGCCGTGGGCGTTTCCAACATAAAAAGGGGGATTCTGTTATTGTTTGGGTGTAGACGGGTCATTTTTTCAAAGTTATTGCTGCCTGAGTGCTCACAACCCTGCACGCAGCCCTGAAAAGGCGCTAAAGCGGCTTAAATGCAGCCACCTTGGGTTCTGAAGTTTATTTTTAAAGGAGAGAGACAGCGAGAGAGAGAGACGAAATGGTCTCATTTATGTGGCGTTTCATTTCTCTCTGGCCTTGCTTTTCTCTTTCTTCCTTTCTTTCTTTCTTTCTTTCTCTTTCTTTCTCTTTCTTTCTTTTCTTTCTTTCTTTCTTCCTTTAAAGCACACAGTGGGCTCATTTCAATAAGAGATGCCCACACGTTCCGGATTACAGCTGGTACCAGGAAGCCCTCGCTCCGGTCGGTAAAACAAAGCCGGGGCCGTGGAACCCTCGCTGGCCCTGGCTTTCTGGGCGGGAGAATGGGATCCGGTCACTTCGTGCCAGGCGTGGGGGCTGGGAAAAAAACCAAACCCACCCACAACCCCCCAGCCAATGGATGACACTGTGGCTGAAACTCCAGCTGATGTTACTATGACGACCAGTGAGAAGACACCTCTCGTGGAAAGTCGAGGGGACAGAGGGGGCCCCACCCCCTCCCCAAGCTCCCTATGTTCGAATTTAAAACGCCTTCCTCTTCCACGTGCTTGGTCCCACCATGAGTTTGCCTTGTTGCGTGTGCTGTCTGCTCTGAGGGCCAGGAAGCCTGCGGACGGAACTGAACGGGTGTGAGGGTCCTGCGGCGAACACCACGCTGGGTCTGGTGCGACACGCCCCGGGGAGAGTTCTCAGGGGCGCCTTTGTGCCCCCGCTTCCTCCTGAGGGCGGATGCCACGTGCTGAGTGCTTAGCAGGCTCCTCACAGACCTTTCTGAGCTTCGACAACCCTCGTCCTCCCTCCGCATGAATCGATGCCTGCAGAGCCCTCGGTCCCACCGGCCCTTGGCGCTGTCCTCGTGCTGATACCCATACCGAGATGTCCAGGTCCGCGGCCCCAGCTCTCGTCATTCTGTTGGGCCCTTTGGTTACGCTTCAGGGCTCCTCTCGGGGCCGTGGGACAGATGTCCACATGCCCTCCTACTCAGCCCAGAGGCCCCCCGCATCTGCTCTGGGGGAGCCCGGTGCTCTCTCCTCCCAGAGCAGGAAGGCTGGACGCTCAGACAGCTCAGGGTGTCCCCCGTGATTCTCCTCTTCTCTCCTTTTGCAAGGAAGAGCAGGCAGGTATTGGGTTGGTTTCACTCGCATGCATGGCAAAACGACTCTTTAGGGGGACACCCCACCTTGGAGTGCCAATCCCTCAGCCCAGCAGCCTACACAGACACCAGTTCCTGTTCGGTGTGAGCGGCACCTGCAGACTCCCCAGACATCACCGGCGTCGGCTGCAGGTCTACACCTAGGACACGGGGGTCCCATACTTAGGTATATTAGGGTGCCCCCAAATGCACAAGAAAACACCCATCTCTCAAGGTCCTTCCAGCCAGCCCGTAAGTAGAGAGGGTCGGGGGGTGTGGGGTTTCTGGTTTGTGCAGGCATCTCTGCAGAAATGACCTGTTCTTCTGAAGCCCCAAGCTCAGTGCATTAACAACCCAGAGGGCGCCCCCCCCCCCAGGGCCGGTGGCCGAGGTTTAAGGACCACAAGGGCCAGGGGTCTGCTGTGTCCCTGGCCTCGTCCCCCCTCATGGAAGGCCGTGGATCCTGCGCTTCCCGCCAGCCTCTGGGTGTGGGGCCGCGCTGGCTGGCATTTGCCTTACCTTCCAAAAGGCCAAACTCACAACTACGCAGCCCCTCACCCTTCTCTTCTGCAACAGCTGACGGGCTGGCCCAGCCTCTCCGATGGAGGGGCTGTCAGAGGCCAGCGGAGGCCTGAGCAGATGGGAGCCGAGGTGGCCGGGCGGCCTGCGGACCCGGGAGTCACGCCGCCTGGCAGTCTTCCCACAGTCTGGGGGGGGCGGGGGGTGCGCGGCTGGCAAGTCGGTTCCCACTCGAGGTGGCGGGTCTCTCCCCCTTTCCAGTTCCCTGACAGCCCTGGCAGATTTTTCTTTGGCTTTTTTGAAATCCAGGACACACTATTGCTCAAAGTTGCCAAGTTCCAGCTGCTAGCAAGAGTGGCCTTGGCTCCGCGTCCCGCCACCAGCGTCCTGTCTTTCCGCCCAGGGAAACAGAAGGCCTTCCTGCACGCGGGCGGGCCCACGGGACCGGGATGGCCGCTGCCCGGCCCTGGTGACAGCGCGGGGACTCACAGGCCTGGCCAGCAGCCATCCCACTGCCTCGGCATTTGCCGGTCTGCGTGGAGCCCTGCGGCTCTGCAGGACAAAGAGGGGTGTTTTCCATCAGCCCCACACTCTGCTGACAAACACATAACACACCGACAGAAAGCGACTGAGCAGCATCTGAAAGCCCTGTTCCGGGGAGGCCAGGCCGGGCAGGATGGTCACTCCGTGCAGGTGTGCGGCCAGTGTCCCTTCATTTGCATGCATTTGCATAGACTGTCAAACAGTTGGCTGCCAGAGAGTCTGAGGAGGTCTGGACACAGCCCAAACCTGTCAGCGGCTTTCTCCTTGCCAGTCAAGGTTGGCCCGGCCGCAATTAAGGCAGGGAATGGAGACTTCTGACATGGCAGCGCACCCGCCACAGCTGGGCGAAGCGGCACGGAAGAGCGTGTGCTTCACGTAGAAAGACAAGACTCGGGCTGGGAAGGAGAGGAGGGAAGAAAGGAGGGCGGGCAAGCCGAGCTGCCTGCTCCGAGAGGGACCCTAAAGGCGCTCTTCAGAGGGAGGAAGGGGCTCGGCAGCCCTCCCGTGGGGCTGTGCTGTGTGCCTGGGGCCGTTCAGCCTGCGGAGGGGCCAGCCCAGCACGGCCCAGTCCTTCCCTCTGCAGGCATCCAGACGGATCTTGGGCAGAAGGGACAGGACACATCCCACAACCGCACTTCTGCGGTGCGCTCCGTCCCCAGCGAGGCCCCTCCGGGCTGTTCGGCTCCGCAGGGTTGGAGGGAGAGACCCAGCTTCTCCGTGCACGGGTGTGACCGAGCGCATCGGCCTGTGGACCGCAGAGGGACAGAAACCGAAATCAGAGCCTTCACCCCTGCAGGCGTAGAGGGGGTGGGGGGTGGGGGGTGCGGGCCCTTTCAGCGCCCACGAGCTCTGTATTTTGGGAGGCCTGTGTCCTTCTGGGGTGGTGCTTCACAGATTCTTCCAGCGAGGCCCCGCGATTTATCGAATACTTCATCCCCGCGCAGGGGCGGGCACCAGAGCTGCATGAGCGGCGGACAATGGGTCCTGTTTACCGGCCAGCAGCGCAGACACTGTGTCGTTGTAGGCTGCGAGTGGCTGGGCCATCTGGCTCGTATCTTCACAGTAAAACATTGTCCGTGACACAAAAAATGACTACATCCCCGGGACAAATGAGTGCGACCTCTGAAGAAAGCCTTCCTCTGAAGCTATGATATCACACCACACAGGGGGCACCAGCACAATTGAGTCTGGTCACCAAAAGCCCAAGTGAGATAGGACTATGTAAATGCGGCTGCACAGGAGATGTTTTGTCCCCCTGGCCAACCGTCCAGATCCGTCCACAGCCCTGCAACATCTTTCTCATTCGGCCGGGGGATAACCGCGTGGTTCTGCGGGGGGGCAGGGGGCGGGCTTGGCAGGTCTCTTCCTCCTGCGCCCGGCCCAGGAAGCCCGCGTCCTGGGGCCGGGGCGGCACCTGCAGCCCTGGCCTCCAACAGCGTGTCCCCGGCGAGGTCCACCTGCGCCGGCCTCTCTTCTGATGATCCAGAGACAAGCGGCCCTTTCTCCTGCCTGCCAGCGAGAAGGCCCACGTTTGCCAGCTTCTTCGCAAATAGCCCAACAGGCCCCTCACTGCCTGGGCCACCCGGATGGCAGCTTCACGAGGCAGACCCGTTCACACGCACGCTCACCCCCCGCCGCCCGCGCTCGAGAGGGGCCGGTTCAATGGGAGAAGTGTCGCTGTTCGCAAAGGACCCCATTCAGCACCACCGCCGAGGTGTCCGGGGGCGGGGGGGGGGGAGGGCTGTCGGGCTGTCTGGGGGAAGTTTCCATCACAGAAATACAGACGTGATGAAGTACAGACTGAGCGCCACAGCACGGCACCTGCCCCGACCCCGGTGGGCTTGGTTTGCATTTCAGAGAAGGAAACCCTGACCCGCTCCCGTGCACGAGGTGTTTTGCACACGGAACGCCTGGCAAAGCAGGATCTCGAAATGCTTTCCGAACGCAAGGAGGCGTGAGACCATGTCGCGGCCCAGTGACAAACACACCGTGTTGGGGCATCAACTGAGGGTCCAACTCCGGCACCAACGTGTACCAGTTGTCATTTTAGGCACAGCCCTTAACTTCTCGGTGCCTACCCGCGTTTGTAAAGCGGGGCGACATTGGAAACTGTGTAACAAGTGCTTAACGTAACACCTGGCGTGCGACGAGGGTTCCTGCAACCATCGGTAACTGTGCTGATAGTGACAGCAGACGACATTACCATGGCGTCGATGACTCCCGGTCAGTTTCAGTAGGACCACAGCTTCCCGGGTGGCAGCCACCCATTTGAATGCGTGTGAGCCCTCGACACCAGCGATGTGAGTGTTGTTGCTGTTTAGCACCATCCGCACGCCCCCCCCCCCACATGGTCCGCGGAAACTCACAGTGCTTCCCAAGGGAACGCCTCCCTGGCTTTAGAAGAACGAGAAAGACCCAGCACAGGCGTACAGACTGGGGCCCCTAGGAAGTCAAGCTAAGGGCAGATACAGGCGTAATTAAACGTGGAAATAGCCTTTGGGAGGGGACCACCGGTGGCATCCTCTCGAGTCCGCTGATGGCAGTGCAGGTCGAGCCACCTCTCTCTGGAGCAGTTCGGCAGTCTGCGCCAGGCAGTGACGGGCGTGCGCCCTCCGGCCCAGCGACGCCGCTTCTGGGTCTACCTCCTACCGAGCTGCTCCCCCCAGGTCTAGGAGAACACGTGTGCAGGGGCGGGGTTACAGTACTGTTCGCGAACTCGGAAGTGGGAGCCGCCCGAAAGGCCCGTGGGGAGGAGACTGAGCCGACCACGGGTGGGATGGGAAGGGCCAAGGAGGCCGCGCGGGGTGGGGTGGGGGGTGCTCAGCATCTGCACCCGCATCTCCATCTAGTGAGGCAGGAAGTCCGCTCAGACTGCGCATCCAGCCCGGACCAGGGTGGCTCAGCAGGTGGGGCGTCGTCCGGAAAAGTGAAGGGTCGCCGGGTGGACTCCCAGTCAGGGCACGTGCCTGGGTTGCGGGTTTGGTCTCCCCTCCCACCCCCTGGTCGGGGCGCAACTGAGGGGCAAGAGATGGAGGCTACTCTCTCCCACCGAAGATTCTCTGCCTCTCTTTCTCCCCCCCTTCCCCTCTCTTAAAAGAATAAGTAAAAAGGTCTTTTGAAAGATTACACACCCAGCCACTGGGAAGATGAAAAGAACAGGACTTTTCATTTCTACAGCACCCCCTTTGTGGTCACTCACAATTTTAAACCCAAAACACACAGTCCTTCTGTACTTTAAAAACTAATGCAAATTTAAAAAATGCAGTAACCAACCATCAAGCTGCTGATCCTGCTTGGCAGGGGGACCCCAAGTTCCTAAGGGACGGTGAAGGCAGAGGCGGCCACTGCCTGCACACCCGCGTGGAAGGCGTCCGTGCCAAAGGCAGCGGCAGAGGACAAGGAGCCCCCTTTCCCTGAGGGACTTGCTGGGCGTGATGAGTCTGTGGCTGAAAAAGTGTCCGCAGTGAGGGGCGACTTGACTTACCCCAGCCGCAGGATTCCGTGGTTTGCGGCTCTTCACCGTGATTCGGTGCCCGCAGCCCAGGTCACAGAATGTAACACGCAAGAGTCCAGGCTCAGGGGAAGGAGTACCGTCCCCTCCGCCACATTCTATCGGTGGGACGTGGGCCAGCTACTCAGCGTCTCTGGGCCTCGGTTTCCTGCTCTGTGAAATGGGGTGATTGTATTAGCCACTCACAAGGAGAAGGCAAAGCACTGGGTGCGTGCGGAGCCCCACGTGTATCGTGCCCTGGGCCCGAGCCACGAATTCGGGCCCCTGGGTCAAGTTGTGGGTGTGGTTGCTGTGGTTGTTGCTGTCATTACCTCTGACCCGGCCATGTGCGCGCTGCCCCCCCCCCACACACACAGCGGGGGGTGGAAACCCAGGTGGCAGTCTTCCAGAGAACGAGCAAAATGGGGCCAGCCTCGCCGTGTGAACAAACGCTTTCCGGAAACACCGTGACGGGATTTGCTTCCACGGAATGATCCTGACGCCGTTGGAGGGCGCACGGCTGACTGTGGACAGAGGCCAGGCCCCAAGGAACCAGGCTCTCTGGGCGCTCGGAGCAAAGCCAGTGGCTCACTCCCCCCATGACATTGGCATCGGCCAACGAGAAGGGAGCTGCAGGGCTGGGATGGTCGCCCCCCCCCTCCTTCCCTAGATGGTTTCCGAGGGCCCAGAGTCCTCCGGGAAACTGCGTCCTGCAGCCAGGGCCCCGCGGGAGACTCCACGCAGCAAGTGAGAACACGAACGTTGACCACCCGGATCCCACCGGACCAGGACGAGCCAGCGAGGCGGGTGTGTGCAGGAATCGATGCCCAATCCATGCTGTCAGCTCAGAAGGCGGCGCTGCCCTGACCTGAGGAGACGAGGAAGGACACAGAGCCATCTGTGTTGGCAAAGAAGTTTCCACAGAGGAAGCAGGGGCCACAGGACGCCTTCCCGGGCATCTGGAATTCTGCGAAGGCCTGTCTGCCCGTGACCGTGACCACCGGCTATGGCAAGGGGAGGACAGTCCCTGGTGGAAGTGGTGACATGGGACAGTGAGCTTCTGCAGAAACGTCAGAGGCCGGTGGCCCCCTCCCTTCCCTGAGGCAGGCAGGGTCTCCTGTCTCCAGCAGCTGCCCGTTGGGGGCCCGCTTTCTACAAAGGGAAGCGCCAGGGACAGGCCGCAGGGCAGGGAGGGACAGGAGCGGGGCACCAGGCTGGGCACACAGCCCACTTCAGGTGAGAAAACCCGCCTCGCGACTTGTCCCAATGATGAGGAGACAGGCAGGGCAGGGCTTCCCCCCTTGGGGGCAGACAAGTGCCCACGGTCAGGAGCTGGACCCCAAAGCCACCCAGCTTCCTGGGACCAGATAGCCTTCTCTGCCCCGTTCCCAACACCGTTAGCAAGTGCGGAAATGGGGTGCAGAGTGTCACTACTTCCCAGAGTCACTTTTAACTCAGAAGCACGATGCAGACCGCTACACCGGCCCCCAAGTGACTGCGGGGTTTGCAAAACACTCTCCCGGTGCCTGGGGTTGGGACCGGGGCCAGTCGGGTCTCAGGCAGCCGGCCACCCCCTCGGGAGACCCTTGTCCGGAGGGAACACCCAGCATCCGGGGGTAAGGCCCAGCGATCCCTTGCCCAGCCTCCCTTTCGTGGGACCCGATCTGCTCCCCATAAACTGATTAAGTTCAAGTTCCCCGGACTCCGGCTCGGGGTGGGAGAAGCAGCACCAACCCTGCGGCACCTATAAAATGCCGGCCAATTGTCCAACGTCATTTCCTTGTTGCTTTGCAGTCGGGGGATGTGACCCAGGTCCGGCGAGCCTTGGCGTTCGTTTCCGGCGTGAGCCTGTGGCGTCCGCCCTACCCAGCGTCCAGGCCTGTCTGTCCTCTGGCTCCTGGTTGGGAGGACACCGAACGGGACGCGCCCCAGGCCACAGGTGCAAACCACCCCCCCCCCCCCGGGAATCACCACGCCCTCGCGGACTTCGCTCTCGGTTTGTTCGCAAAGAACGCAAGACTCTTTTTCTGAGAATGGAAGAGGAGCCCCAAGTCACCGTCTGGGGCAGTGGTTCCGCGCCCACTCAGTGATCGCCCGCCCTGAGTCTCCCGCCTTGCTGGCCTCCACCGAAACCAACTTAAGCCGATTACCAGCAGCGCCAATGCCCACCCGCCCTGGGCTCCAGACACACCCGTTTAATGTGGACAAGCAGCCGACTACTGTTTCCCAGAGACGATCTGACAGATTCTATTCACTTTCAAAGCAGCTCTCCCCGGCCAGAATAATTATCCTGCGTCTCCCTCGTCCTGACACTTTTCAATGATGTGTTGACGTCTCGAGAGTTATGGGCCCGCCCTGGAGGAGGCAGCTGGACTCCCCTCCCCCTGCAAAGGCAGCGAGGATTCCCATACAGCCTCTGAAACAACTCCGTGCCCCACAAATGGGCATCCAGATCTGCATGCTAATGGGGCGCTTTCACCGTCCAGCGCAGCCACAAAGCGGGAACGGGGGGTGTGGGCACTGAACTGCCGGCCTGCCAGCCGCAGAGAAAGCCCACCTTCCCCTCCAGACCCGTCCCCTCACCTAACAGAGAAACGCGGGCACCACCAGGGTCCCGAGTTTTCCAACGGCTCGTGTTCGGTGTGTCCTCCGCTGAGGGGGGACGCAGGAGAGACCCGGGCGAGAGGTGAGAGGCCTCGCCCGGGTCAGGTGCTGCCTGCCGATTCGAATGAGCATCACGGGGTGATGGCCTGTGACAAGTCACATTGCTGCCCCCCTTTCTTGAGGATGTGCCCACATGCCCACCCCAGGAACAGGGCCTCTGCCTGCGGAGGGGTCCCCCCCGGGGGTGGGCCTCAGCCTCCTACCCCGGGTCACCTCCGTGTGTCTCAGAGCAAGGGGGCAGCTGTCTTCGAACCCTGGACTACACAGGGCTGGGACCAGTGGTACAGGACAGTGTGTGACACGCACATTACCCAGCGGCGGTGACCTAGGTCCTATCACGAATGGGACAAAGAGGCAACGCCAAGGTCTTTGGACGCTTTTCTCCTTCACACTTTCTCCTGCCCCCTCTTTGAGGACCCGAGGCCACAGTTTTAGCCCTTGATCCAGCCAAGCGGAGGGCACTTTTCGGGGAGAGGGACTCGGGGAGGGGAGTGTGAATAAGGAGTGGGGTGGCCCAAGCTGGTCCTCGAAGATGAATAAACACAAAGGTGGGGGTGTGGGGATAGAACATGGAGGCCGGGGTTCACGGCCTGGAGGGGTGACCGAAGGCCATCTGTGGCACCTGCTGGGGAGGGAGAGGGGCTGGACAGGCAGGGCCGGGCGGTGGCCGGGGAGGAGCAGGCAGGGAAGCTGCTGGCCTGGGGTGCCTTTGGTAGTGTGCACAGTGCTGATGAGGTTGGAGCCACCTGATTGGCTTTCCCAGCTCGGATCACATCGTCCCCCACAGAGAGACGCCTGGAAGGACCACAGGACACAGCATCCTCTGGTCACCCCTCTTCTACGTCTCTCAATCAACAGCGCCCCTTACTGGCCGGTGGGCTGAAAATCCCTCGGGCTCCGGGTCTCCTCCCCAAACCACTGGCACCTGGGGGCTGACCTGTCTGTTGCACCTCTACCTGTAGAAGTTTGAGCGCAGGGGGAACCACAGCCTCGAAATCCCGGCCCAAGGCTCCTGACTGCCCCTCAGTCTTGAAAAGTCCAGTTTCTCTGCAGTTGTTTTATTGTCGGGGGCTGCTTCTCCCGGGAGACGGAGACCCACAAACACGCTGTGGGTGATCAGAGCAGACCCCAGCATGCAGACGCCGGGGTCAATGTCCAGTGTCGCCAACGAGGCAGGAGGACCCTTGGCCCCGGGCAGGAGGGAACTCCCACCGGTGATGCCCGAGGACAGGCAGGCTGGCACCTTGCTGACGTTCTCCAAGGAAACCCTCCCGGTCCAAGCGCACGAAGTTCGTTAGCAAGACGTCGGGGCCGCTGATGACAGGGGAGAGCCGGTGGCGGCCCGGGGAAGGCAGGTGTGGGTTATTTTAGGTGAGGGGCTGGCACACAGGGAGACAGGTGACCGGAGTGTGTTTTGGTGGAGGAGCTCTATTTTGCCGTCTTGCATGCAAGGATTCACCACCTCCCTCCCCTGGGTAATTTGAAGTTTGTGAAGAACCCTGGAATTCCTTAGAGGCAGAGCACCGTTGCAGGTAAAATGAAGAGGTGGCAATGCCGGAACTGGGGGCGGGGACAGTGCCAGCACGCAGCCTCGGGGCGCTCCGCTGATGGGGTCATGGGGTCGGGCGGGCGTCTCTCGTCTGGGGCCTCCTGTGCGCATTTGACTCAGGTTAACTGTTCTGGGAACTGTGCTGTGATTTTCTGTGCGTTAATTCCCTTCATTCCCACAACCAACCGAATGCATTAATTCATCAATTCTGGATCCATGTGTATTTAATCAAAAGAATTGCACAGTGTCCTCACCCCAGCCCGCCCCTGGCGCAGAGGGCTCGCTGACCGCTCTCAGTCAGACTCCTTACCCCTCCCGATGCTGCTGCCAACCCGGGGACCCTACTCAGGAGCCAGCAGCGTGCTCATCGGGCCGGTATCTATCTTCTCCTAAAAGACCTTGGTGACCCCTCCTCCTTCCCCCTCTTCTTCCCGCTCCCCTCCCCTCTCTCCAGACGAACGTGTAACCCCCGTGGTGGGGTCCATGTCCCGGACGGGAGCAGCGTGGCATTCCCCGACCCAACAGCCTCGCTGTGACCTAGTACACGCGAACCCCAAGGACTGGACCCACTGTCTGAGTGGGGCTCCGAGCTGGATTTCAGCTCGGGCAGAGGCTGCGGGTGCGTGGAGGTCTGGGCGGGGCTTCTGCAGCCCACCTGCGCCCGCCTGTCGGGTTGCTTGGGCTTCGCCTCAGTCCTAGACTCTGTGGCGACATCCACTTAAAAGGAAGAAGAGGAAACTACACACATTTTGTGAAAGCGTCCAGTGCTGGGCAACAGAGCGAGGGAGGGCTCCTCTCGGCGCTGGGCGAGCCCACGAACAGGCGCCCAAGGCCACGGCGTTTTCTGCAGGATGTGCCTTCACTGGGCCTTTATTTATGAGGGAGTGGGGCCCGACTGCTGCCTCTCAGTAGTAACTGGGAGACTCGTAAAAGTGTTTCTCCTTTCACTTTAAAGTAATTTCAAAATTATAGGGAAGTCGCAAGAACAGGATAAAGCACTTTCTTCCCTAATTTATTCAACGGTAAGTTGCCGATACGTCGCCCCACTGCCCTGAAATACTCGAGTGTGTATTTCCTACAAGCCAAGACCTTCTCTGTCGTAAGCGAAGTGCGGCCCTCAAAGCAGGACGTGCCCCTGGGACCCTCGCGTGTGTTCCGGTCACTCCGGCTGTCCCAGCGGTGCCGTCACCGAGAAGGGACCCGTGCCAGGACTTGCCGCAGTTGTCACAGCGCTGGAGTCCCCCTCAGTCTGGGCACGACCCTGAGGTCTTCCACGACCTTGACGTGTTTGGAGGTTAATTCCAAACCAGTTACTTTGTAGGCTGCTGCTCAGGGTGGGTTTAGGGGATGAGTCCTCGTTGTGAGACTCGGGCTAAGCATCCTCGGCAGAAACATCCGGCAGGGAGGCTGGGCTCTTCTCAGCTCATGTGGCTGCACGACCTTAATTTACCCCAATCAGATTTACATTCGATCGTAATGTAAATCAAATGATTAAGGTGGTTGTTTTCCACGTGTCTCCACGATAAAGTTACTTTTTCCCCCCTTTGTAACTGATAAGCTACTTTGTGGCCAGGTACTTTGAAACTATGTAAATATAAAAAAATTAAAAACTATGTAGATATAAAAAGATACTGTGTAAATATCCCCTTCCTCACCAAATTTTCAGTCTCAATTTTTAACATCCATCGATGTTTCTGGATTGGGTTAATAATTACTATGATGGTTGCCAATTGATGATATTTTAATTCCATCATTTCTCTTTAAAGAAAAAGCTTCTATTTTAAGGAAAAGCTTTTACATTTTCCACTTGTTTATCCGTTTAATTACATCCGTAGAAACTTATGGGTTCCTATTTTCTTTAACAGAATCACCATATGTCCCAGCAATTCTGCTCCCGGGTATCTACCCAAAAGCGTGGAAAGCAGGAATCGGAAGAGATATTGGCACACCCACGTCCATAGTGCCGTCGTTCACAACAGCCAACGGGGGGGGGGGGTCGCTCAGGCGTCCACCGACCGGATGCACAGAGTGTGCGCTCTCCGTGCGATGGAATGTCACGTAGCCTGAAAAAGGAAGGGCTTTCCGACTCGGACCACGACATGGGAACCTGGAGGACGCGATGCCAAGTGAAATGAGACACACGCAAATGGTCGAATACTCGTAAACCCGCTCACGTGGGCCATCTAGAGTCAGCTCCACGGAGGCAGAAAGTACAGCGGGGTTTCAGGGCCCCGGGGGGGGGGTGAGCACGGGCGGGGGGGACAGCGCTCTGTGGACAGAACGCACAGCGGTGCGGATGCCCGTAGGGCCGACACCTGCGCCGTAAATACACAGCGCTGTGTGCGTTCTACCCATTTGTTTAAACACACGGAAACTTTGTCTCCTCACCTGTAGGGAGAGGAGAGAGGATGGCTGGGAAATTGAACAAGATAACATACGTAAAGCACCAAGTACGAAGTTCTGTAAACAGTAGGTGCTCAATGAGTAAAGACCAGTCTGGTTCTCTAAGGTGCTCAGGATGTGAACAATGAGCCGGTTGAATCACGAAGAGATGCTTTCTTTCTCCTCCCGAAAAGCTCCCTGGGGGTTGTAGGATGGGATGGGGGTCAGGGGGTGGGGTGGAGATGTTGGAAGGGTGTGGCCAGCCCTTTGTGCAGAGGTGCAGGTGTTGGGGGGGGAACAGACCTGGGCCCCACGGCCTGGCCAGGGCCCCTCCCACCGCCGGCAGGCTCACCCGTTAGAGCTGGCTCTCCGGCAAAAGCATCGTCCCCAGAAGGCTGCTCCTTAGACCTGCAGATGCTACCCTAGCCGGAGAGTCTGTCGGCCCCTGATCCCCATCAGCAAGGAGTGGGTGGCCTGTCACCTCGCTGCGACCTGGCAGGAGGCAGGATCGGCAGAGAAGGGCACACCGTGATGGGGAGTAGTGTGGGCCAGGCCGGGGAAGGGCATGTGGTCAGTGGCCACGCCCAGATGGACGGAGGCTGCGGTCAGCTCCCAAGCCCTCGGCAGCAGCCAGGTCGGAGCTGCCCACCCCTGCCCCCAGGACGGTCATCCACGCTGACACCTCAAAGCCTACAGCAGGCACAGTCTTGGGGGCTGTGAGGGGGTGTCCTGAGTGCCGTTTCACAGGCAGGAGATGGAAGCCGAGGCAGCTGTGTGGCTTGTGGAGAGCACAGTGCAGCTAGCCGGGACTCGAATCTGGGTATCCCGGTGTTCCCCTGCGGCACTCCGAGCCCGCCGGTGCCCACCGACTCACAGGTGCCGACCTCGGCCGAGGGTATCTCTAGCCACGGCCACCAGGGCGGCACTGCGGGACGCAGCTCATGAGCAAGTTCATTCCATCTCCGCTGTGGTGCCTTCATCCATTTGACAGATGGGGGAGGAAGTCGGATGAGTGACGGCTCAGCCAGCGAACAAGGGCGCAGCCAAGCAACCCTCACACAGACGAGACGTCGCACCAGGACATGTGCCACAGTAAAGTCCTCTCCCACTGTCCCCGACAGGGGCTCCCGGGGTGCCTGGAGGCCAGGCTCCATCCCACCCCTCCAGCCCCATAACTCCCAGCCGCAGCCGCCCACCCCAGCCTGCCCTAGGGTCTCTGGGCAGACTTCCCCCAGCCCCCCGAGATGCACGAAGCTCCTCACAGCCCCGGTCTGGGGACCTGGGAGTTTAACTGGACCCCGACATTGTCCACTGTGGGCAGACCACCAGACAATCAGCTCCGTCTCCTGGAGAGTTCGATTCAACGACAGCCTACTTGTTTTGCCGATTTTAAGAGCTTTAAGCTGATCATTATTTTGTTTGGTACATTCCTCTTATTTCAGTGCTTATATATTATTTATAGTGCACATGTATACTTATACAGTCTAATATTTACATACTAAAATATTGTTACAATATGTTACAATAGTGCTACTGTAGTATTTTAGAAAGTTTCGTCTGTTTTGTCTTAGGAAAGATCTGTTCCTGACAACTAAAGTACAGGTAAGAATCCTCCAAAGTTACCATTTTTGGTTGTTACATAAAGTTTTATTCTACCTTTCAACGACTCAGGGAAAAAATGCTCTTGAAATTTTTTTTGTATATATAATAACCACAATTTTTAAAAAATCAAAAAAACTTGCCTCCTCACCCATAAGGTTATATATGTTGTGCATATTGTATATTATGTAACGTGTATGTATGTTGTAATTAGGCAAAATAAAACGTTTTAGATACTTAAGCAGACCAGGAGACTTCCTGGCTCCCTGCAGAGGAGGCCTGGCAGCTGGGCGGGGGGCGGTTCACTGCAGGAAGCCCCACTCAGCGGCTCTGCCCACCGGCTCCTCCTCGGGAGTGGCCGGGCCGGGCCTCTGCCTCAGCCTCAGCCCTTCAGGCCCATCGACCCCTCTGCCCAAGGCGCAGGGGAGGGTTATCTCCACGTTTCATCTGTGTGTGGGTGTGTGCATGGGTGCGTGTGCACACACGTAGACACAACCCTGCCTTTCCAAGGAAAACAGTAGCATGTTCACGCAAGTTCAACTACAGATTTCCTGGCGGGAAGACAGTTTGGGCGGGGGAGAGTGGAGGTCAGCAGGCACAGGGGGTGCATGCTGTCTGTCGGGGAGCTGAGCCAGGCCCCAGGCGCCCGGGGCCCACACCTGTGCCTCTGGGCTGCAGCTCGAACGGGGTTTCCACCCAATGGGTGGGGGCAGGGGGCTGTGTGTTGATTTCGACAAAATGACCCGTCGAGAATATCTGGCTGGCCAAAAAGCAAAAGCAAACAAAGAAAAAAACACCCAGCCACAGAGGTGCATGACCACGACTCTGAGATGAAGGAATGCTGTTTTTCCACAGCTGTTTTTCAAACGGGTTAACATCGAACACAGAAGCCATTTCTGACTGCAGGCTGAGAAGCCAGCACGTGGCACCCACTCGTCCTCGAGGTGGGGCCTGCACCCATGGTTTTTTCCGCGCACGAAACCCAGGATCCCTGCACCAGTCATGCGTCTACAGAACACACAAGCCTTCGCCCAGCCTCATTTCTTCCCCGTCTGCGCCTCACTGCTACAGGGGAGCTCGCTTCCGGCAAACAGCCACCGGTTTCTAACAAGGAGGCCCTCGTGTCTGCTTGGAACCTAGTCCTCGGAGAATGAGAAGTCTCCAGTGGGGGAGGAGGAGGTCCTTGTTACGCCCGGGCGAAGCAGGCTGCCATGCGAATGCGCACTCCCCACCACACGCGCCTAATTGCCCATAAATGTCATTAAGTTGAGAAACGTTTTCCACCAAATTAACTTTGACTCATGATGTCTAATTAGCAGGAGAAGCTGGAAGATAACAACCCAGCGGTCACTGTGTAAGAAAACATGTTCCGCGGGTGACGCCGGGCTAGCGGCGGCGTTGACCCGGCACTGCGGCTGTCGGGGGCCCCGCAATGGAGCCGTGTCTCCGTGTTGGTGCCGAGAATGTTGCAGCCCCGCCCCCCACCCAGTGCGATGTCAAACTTGCTGAGAGCGTGGTCTTCCTCGGGGTCCTCTGCGCGCCCAAAGGAGAGGTTTGGGGTGAAAGGAAAGAAGCCATCACGGACGAACCCAAACGTCTTTGGCAGAGAATTTGGGGGTGACGCATTTAAAAGGATCGATTCCATTTTCAGTCTTTCTCCAAACTTACGGAGGAAAGCCTCCTTGGGGGTTTAGAGCGCACCTGGCGGAACCCACACCTGGCGGACTCGCTGCTCGCAAAGTGTTTCCTCCGCCTGCCCGCCTCCCGGGACCCTAGCAGGTGGCGTGCTGCCGTCTCCGTTCTGTGACGGGAAACCGAGACCGGGGGGCCCGAGGCTTTCCCGGGGGGGAGCCGCTGGCCAGTGGTGGGGACAGACTGTGGGCCTAGGACTTGTGGCTCCGGAGCTGGCACCCTGGTGTCCCACACCCTGGGGCCACGAGGGTGTTTGCTGGGGCTGCCGAAACAAAACTTCGGGGAGGGAGCGTCTTAAACGACACTCGAGTACTGCGCCTTGTCCCACAGCCTGGAGGCGTGATGGCCGGGGTCAAGGAGCTGGCTGGGCTGATGCCCTCTGAGGCCGGGCCCCTCTGAGGGTCTGTTCCAGGCCTCTGTCCGAGCTGCCCGTGGCTTGCTGACACCTTTGAGGTGCCTGAGCCTGCAGCACCCTGCGCTGACCTCTGTCTCCACCATCGCACGGTGTGTCCCCATGTGGGTCTGTGATGTCCCCGTTCCAGAAAGGCACTGGTAATTTGGGTGAAGGTCCTCTCCAGTCCCACACAAGTCCATCCTCCCTGGCCCGTGCAGGTCCCGAGTGCGAGCGCCTGTCCCCAGGTCTGCCTTTCGCGCGGTGCTGTCAGAAGCTCAGGGAAAGAAAGCCCTGCTGTGGGGCTTTACAGGCAGCGGGGCCACCAGTAAATGCTGGGTTCAGGGCTCTCCCCACCCGCACCCCGGAGAGCCCCTTGTTCATCCTCTATGGCACCCACTGGCTGAAGGAGCATTTCCCTGGGGAGTCTTTGCTTGTTGGGCTCCAGACCCATCCGTCAAGTTAGGGTTCAGCGGGCGAGGGAAGGGAGCTCACTAGGACGAGCCTGAGATGAAGGAAGGAAGCGAAGCTAAGGAGGGACCAGGCATCCGGCCCTCCCTGCTGGGAACTGGCAGGGTGGACCCGAGGGCCGGAGAGGCTTGGCCGGTGGCGGCCCCACATGTGCCAGGCTTCCGAGCAGGTGACTTCTCTGGTCCTCAGAGTGTCACCTCCAAAACAAGGGAAACCCTGGCCTTACTCAGGACCAGGCCTTTGGCTGAGGCCCCCACCGGTGCTGACGCTGTCAACCCTAACTCTGTACGGGCGAGGCTGACTAACAACGCACGGGCAACCCGCAGGCCACACCGCCGGCCCCGTCCACAGGCACGGCGTTGACGGCGAGCTGGGCTTACTCCTCATCGAATTCACACTTGGAGACCCGCCGGGGGCCTCACCTGTCTTCCCCAGTGTTGCCCCCCACCCCCGCCCCCACGCCGCAGTGCCCCCAGCCCTTGCGCTGCACACCGAAGGGTTTGGAAAAACAGAGAATCAGCTTCGGACCAAAACCAAGCCAGGCAGGGGAGCTGGAGGATGGGCACCATGGCGGTCCATGTCCTGTCAGTAACCCCCCCACCCCACTCTGGCGACCCCTCCCGAGGCTGCAGCTTTGACGGCAGGCTCTTCCGGCCAGCAGCCGTGCTGGGCTGGCGGGGGCTGCCGTGTTGGCACTGGTGCCCCGGAAGCAGCTGCAGCCGTGAGGATGGGTGGCCCCTTGGTCGGGGTAATTCTGACTGGGGACTTCTCTGCCCCGAGCCCCTGGGTGGCACTGGCTTCCCACAGCGGTGACCGCAGTGAAAACACGTTTTTACTGGCTGACTCCCGCCCCCATCTCATTTCCCCTCTCTCCAGCATTGCTTTGGTCCCTTGCCTCTCCCAGGGACGACACGGGCGGAGTGAGAAAAGAGACGCGTCCGAGCCCGAGAGAAGTGAGACGCTCGCTGTGACCTGTCTCTCCTGCCGGCTTGGGGGACAGGAGACGTCTCAGAGACTCGTGGGTTTAATTCCCTGTAGGGCTTCTGGGAGAGTGAAGACAAAGCTAAAGGTAAGTGGTCTTGGAGCTGGGCCCTGCCCCAAAAAAGAGAAAAAAGGAAGCAAGGAAAGAAGGCAGAAAGGTAGAGGGAAAAAGAGAATGAAATTGTACCATCTTCTGGTCTTTCAACTCAGCGGATGCACCAGTGTTCTGGACAGCCCCTGGAAGGTCTGTGAGCCCCCCAGGACACAGCCAATACCCAGGACGGCGAAGGACCCGCCGAGCACGGCGAAGGACCCGCCGACGCTGCGGAGCTTAAATCGTCCTCAGTCTTCCACGTCCCAGAGCTGCGGACGGGTAGTGACGAAACCGGTCGCTGTGTGACGGTTGGCCGGCTTCCCCTTTCGCAGGGGGCGTCCTTTTCAAACACCTGTTGGTTGTTGTAACAGCAAAACGAGGGAAAGAACAGAAGCGCTCGATGAACCACCATTTGGATCAGAATCGACAGTGCGTGCGGCGGTCCCCGGCGGGTTCTGGGTTCACCCTCCGTCTCTGGGCCCTGCAGCCGGGCCCGGGCGGCCCACAGTGCTTTCCATGCCCTGTCACACGTGTGCGCCGAGGGGCGGCCGCCTCCCCGGTTCCGGTCCTGGGCCTTGTTTGGTAAGGTGTCAGGGCCTGTCCCACATGCTTTTTGTGCTGCCAGAGAAGAAGGAAGTGGGGAGGGGAGAATTGCAAATAACCAGTTTCAAAATTGCAAATAGCACCGCCCCAGTTCCCCGGCCAGAATGTGGGCTGAGGGTCCGAGGGCTATGCACAGCGCAGAGCCCCCCCCCCCCCCACGGCACAGGCCGCGGCCCCTCCGTCACACGCAGCTAAGCGATGAGTGTGGGGTTAGAGGGAGATCCTGACTCGTCTCCAGTTCTTCTTATTTTAAGACTTTATTTATTTTTGGAGAGAGGGGAAGGGAGGGAGTTGCCTCTCACACGCCCCCAACCGGGGACCCAGCCTGCAACCCAGGCCTGTACCCTGACCAAGAATCGAACCGGCGACCTTTCAGCTTGTGGGACGACTCCCAACCCACTGAGCCGCACCGGCCAGGGCTCCTCCCTAGTCCTAGAAAACCGGGGGACATTCACAGTCCGGGGCAACGGATGTTGCTCCTGTGAGATTCAGAACCTTCCGGCAAGACAGCCAGGAGCACAGCGCAGCCCCAGCGACGCACCCCTCCGACAACCGGTGCCTTCTTCAAAGTCCTTCCCTTTTCTCCCCTTTTCTCCCCTTTTCTCCCCTTTTCTCGGCGGCGCACAGCGAGCCAGGCCTGCTGCAGTCCCGTATCAGCGGAGGGGGCGAGGCCACGCAGAGCCCTGGGAGACTTCCCGTGGAAGTGGTGCGGGCCCGGGAGCGCAAAACCCAGCATGAGACTCGCAGGTTATCCGGGTGACAGGCTTGGAATTCAAACTCCGCCCCAGACAACGGCCCTTTACCAGGAGGCTCCGACCGCCCTGTCTCATGTGGCACTTGTGCTGGGAGACACCTCTTCACCCAGACACGCTGAGGAGGTGAGGTGACCCGGGGGCCCCCCAGGGAGATGACAGGCAAACCCGAGTCCACCCCCACCCCGCCGCTGCTCCCTGGCCGGCCGGCCGGCCTGCGCCGGCTCGCCTTGCAAAGCCTCGGAACCAGAAGGGCCGTTTCCGGGGCTGAGCCGGGGACCTGTTGACCAGCCTCCCCGCCCGCCTCCCGTTCAGATGCTCTGCCGCTGTCACCAACGCACGCCTCCCGGCGCATCTGGGTGGCCCAGCCTCATTAGGAGGGGATTTGGTGCCTGTTAGCTAATTGAGGCTGGTCCCGCCACCTGCCACTCGCAGGCCTCATCTGCGCACTAACGGCCCCTAATTGCCATCATACGGCAGGGTCCCCACAGCAACTTGAGAACAGATCCCGCGCAGGGCGCACGGGCCCCGCGCGGGGCGGGCCGGGTACCAGTTTACCGGGGGGCCAGATGTGTGGGGAGGAAAGGCCCGTGCGCCCCACGGAGCGGGGGTTTGCCGAGCAGGACGCTCTCCGGCTAATTAATGGCGAGACCGTCCTCTCGGGGAGACGTTGCTTAGCGGGGATCAAAGCCTTCGTCTGGACAGGGGCAACCTCGGCGGAGAACAAATGTCTCGGTCACCGGATGGCACGTCGCCTGGCCGTGCCGCCGCTTCTCTGCGCACAGGTCGGGCCAGCGTGCCTGCGTGGCTGCTGCTCGGGGGCCACGGGTGTCGAGGGTGGCGGAGTGCCACCCCACAGCCTGCTTCCAGAGAGGGGAGGTTGAACAGGGTGCGGGAGGGAGGGCCGACGCCGACCGGCCCCTCGGGAGCGCAGAGCACACGGACCGACCCAGCGAGAAGGTCGGAGGCCCGGAGAGGCAAGGGAAGGGCAAGAGAGAGTCAGGCAAACACAGCGTCAGGCCGAAGAGCCGGGAGGGGCTCTCCTGCACACAGCTCCTGGGGCGTGGGACAACCTCCAGAAACAGAGGGAAGGGAAGAAGACGGGAAAGGGGTCCGTCCTGTCACCACCTGAGGTTCCAGGATTTAGGGGCCAGGAAGCCCCGGGTGTTAGGGACCAGTGTGGGCTTACGGTGCTAAGTCATGCGGTTAGGCCTTCTGTCCGTCTGTCTGTCTGTCTGTCTGCCTGCTTGTTTGTTCTGCTTGTTAAGTGCAAGCACCACCCGACACCCTTCCTGGGCCTGCGAGGCCCCAAGCTCCGGGACACCCCATCACTGAGATATTTTCCTGGTCTCCCCACCCAGACCTGGGAAGCATTTCCCTATAGATTTCTAAGTCGTGCCTGACTTACTCGTCTGGCCCCAGCCCCACGCTGGGTGAGGGACAGGGAAGGAAATCAGAAAAACGTGGAATGAATCCCCAGGACACGCACGCAAGGAAGGAAAAGAGACGAGAACGGGGGGGACCCCACGCAGAGCCGGGGCGTAGGAGGAAAGGTTAGCAAGTCTCGGGGCTCAGCCGGGCGGGAACACACCTCTGGGCGGCCAAGCCACCTGGCCGCCTCCCTCCCTCTCCCCCTCCCTGCTTCCAAAACAAACTGAAAGCGGAAACCTGACCTGGGAGTGCTTTTTTTTTTTTTTTTTTTTTTTAATAAACTAAGCTCTGGACATAATTTCTCCTTCCTAATGAAAGAGAGAGAGAGAGGAGAGAGAGAGAGAAACTGAACAAACCCCCAAGCAGAAAAAGATGGGGTTTTGTGAATCGTGGGAGAAGTTTCAAAATTGTTGGCTTCCAGGGTCACCCCCTTCAGAAAAGGGTCCCCTGCACCAGCCCCCCCAGATGAACACGGGGTGACTGCAGGCATAGTGAGAGACACCGAGAGCCAGGTCGAGTGCGGCCAGCACCCAGGGGCTCACTCAAACGCCCATTCTTTCGGTTTCTGAGAAAACTGATACCACTGACGTTCTCACTGCTGTTCAAGAGCGAACGCTTTCCTTAAGTCTTCCGGGGGCACGTCCACACCTCTCAGGCCAAGCTCCAAACTGTCCTTCCGCACGATTTGCTGGCTACCGCACCACCGGCCTCGTCCAGACTGAATTCTGCCCACCACGCAAACCCAAAGACGCCTCTGCCCGCACCGTGGCGAGCCTGCTGCCGGCTTTCCCGGCCCTTCCACGTCCCTCCAGGGCGTCACTCGCTGCCTCCCCGCCCGCCCGCTTCCTCCGGCCTGCGAACCCGCGGGGCCTGCTCTACGCTGCTTCCCAGAGCTGGCAGATTTCAGAGAGGGGAAAAAAAAAAAAACGGCCAGGAAAGAAAGAATGGCAGTTTGACACGGCGCTGTCACCGTGAACAGGGACCCTGCGCGTGACCCGGGCCTGGACGCCGACGCCCGGTGCCCAATCACAGCTGAGGCTGCATCTGCCACGGTTCAGCGGCCCACCGCTCCATGCTGGGGGACCAGATGCCTCTGTTTACGCGCCCTCCTCCCGGCCTTCTGCCCCACGGCAGCGGGACGAGCGCGAGCCGTCACCGCACTTCAGCTGTCTCCGTGATCTTGTCTTTCAGAATCGTCTTTGCTCCGCTCCTTTCTGCCTGCACACGCCCCCCCCCCCGCGCCCCAGCGACCAGAGGGGTGCTTCTCTTTTTAAAGTTCGGCCCAAGAACAAAAAGAGGGCTGGGATTCCTGCGTACTCAGGACCGCCCAGAGCGCCCAGCTCGTGCTGGGCCCCGCCAGCGCCAGCCCTGCTTCACCGTCCACTCCGAGGTTTGCTGCGGTCATTCGGGGCTGCCACGGGGAAGAGCCAACTCCAAATGCCAGCACTCAGCTTTTTAGTAGAACGGACCCACTGTGCTGGGCGGTGGAGGCCGGGAGTCAGCTGTCCGTCCTCTAAGGCCTTGTGGGCTCTGGTTTCGGACTTTACCTGGCACCTTGGACATCTGCTTTCCTTTCCCAGACCCTGTGGCTCGTGTCTCCCACAGAAGGGACTCTGGGAGTCTCCTCGGGACCAGGTTGGGGGTGGGGGCACTCAGAGCGGCCTGTCCCCAGGGCTTTCAGAGCACACCAAGTGTCGGCACACCCTGCCCACCTGCAGCCCGGCCAGCCGGCTGGGGCACCTGTTGTGGGAGCCTGAGTGGAGGGACCCAGCCTGTTCCCAGGTCCCCAAAACACCACCCTGCAGCCAGAGAGGGAGACAGGGGAGGAGCTCACGGGCAGGGAGTCTGGCTGTTGCCGGGGCGATGGTGTCCTTGCAGAGGACACGCCCTCCTCACCGGTCCTGGACACACGCCCTCATCACTGGTCACTGTGGGACATGCCTGGGACTCCCTTCCTCTCTTCACCGCCCCTCCCCCAAAGACTCCCACCCCCGAACAGAACTCTTCTTGGCAGTGAACTTCCGGACATCGGCCCACTGCCAGTCTCTGGGCACGAGAGCTCGGCCCTGCCCAGGCCACACGGAGTCATCCCGGGCTGCCTGCCACTCGAGCGACACATGTTGGTGAGACTGCTTTTCACTGAGACTCAACCTGGTCTCAGGTACTGGACTAGGCGTCAGGGTTACAAGGGCAAGTGAGCCAGGGAGCCTGTCTTCGAAAGGTTGGCAGGGACACCAGGAAAGTTGTCACCAACTCATCGAAGCGCAGTGTGACAAGTGGCGCCTGTTGGAAGTGCTATGGGGGGTGCCGAGCAAGTGGGCTCTGCCCGGGGCCCCTGGGGGGGGGGGCTCCACCCAGTGGAGCGGAATCTTGAAGAGTTCACAGAAACACAGGAGGTGGGGGAAGGCACAGGGTGCCCAGGAAGAGGGGTGAACGCTCATTCTCTCCACGACAAGCCTGTGCTGCCGGCAAACCCACACCAGGTACCTCTGCCCTGCCCCCCGCCCCGGGGGCTGATGGACACCGGGCACAAGGGGCGGGAATGGCCTTTTATTGAGGGACATGCTGTGAACGCCACGCGGTGATTTCACAAAATGGGGTTTTGAAAAGCGTCTCGTTTATAACCGAGCATCGCTCGATAATGAATGTCAACTACTGACATGCACTCCCCCCCGCCCCCGGGTACTTCTTTGAGATTCCCTGGGACTAACATGCACGCCACAGAAAACAAAACAAACAAACAGAAAGATCCAGGGTGCAAGCTGTGTCAATAATCCCAATATTCAAATAATATTTATCAGGCACAGGGTCCGTGGGACGTGCCCTTAGTGAATTAAAGAGTAGGTGGGTTGCTATTTTTGCATTTATACAAAACAATGTATAATAGTACGTTGTTTTCCAAAGAGGCACTGTTGGCGATGACAGCGGCCTCAGGCACCCGACGGAGGTGTTGGTCTGAACCCTCACTCTCCCCACAGACTGAGGTGTTTCCCAGTGACCACCAGCATCCTCACAGGCCTGTGAAGATGCAGGGTCAGAGGGCCTGAACCGGCACGTCTGTTAAGGAAGGTTGTTGTACTTCTCCTCTGTGTGTGTCCTGACATCAGTCACATGACCACTCCCTCGGCGAGAGAGGCTGGAAATCTCCGGTTTAATTCCGACAGACGCCCCACCCCCTGCGTCCCGGGAATCAGGACTTCCAGGAGGGGACGGAGGATCTGGGGTGAAGCAACAAACAACTTCTGTCGAGGTGGCCAGGAAGGTGGCCGAGGAGGCTCACAGCTGTTTAAATGTCCGGGCAGTCAGGGCTCAGCCCTCACCCCCAACTCCAGCTTCCCACCTTCCACAGCCACCCAGGCGTCCGGCGTCCCCCTCGCGTCCAGCGCTCTGGAGTCGGGGAAGCCGACAGGGCAGCCAATGCATCTGGAACGGCGGTTTGAGCCTTGGCTTTGCAAACCCGGAGCACCTGCGGATCTCTCACACGGCACAGGGAAAGTAACAACACATTTTCAGAAGAGAATCAAATCAGTGTTGTCTGAATTGAACGCACGCCCACGCCCACACATGCCTCATATAGATGCATAATCTTAGAACAGCTCTTTGGGAAGTGGGGCGAAGGTCACAAGGCCAAATGACCAGGAGGGTCGGCGTTCCACAGCAACGGGACGAGCATCGTGGGTGAGGGAAGAGGGTGTGGGCCGCTCTCCCGAAGGCCACGAGCCTGACTGGGTTAGGCCGTTCAGGCGAAATTTCAGGGGGCCCTTCTGCTTCCGATGTCTGTGAACGTGAGTGCGGCCAGCAGCCTCGCAGCCAATCTAACGAAGCCGGACGGCGGTCGGTCTGCTGAGGAAAGCCGTGCCTGCCAGGCCATGGCTCTGCCAGACACGGGCAAACCAGGAACGACGAGAAGCCACCACCCGGCCGGCCAGAGCGGCTCCTGCGGCCGCGCTCTCCGCAGGATCCCGGTTCCCGGGCGGCTGTGACCCACGAGCTTCCCGGGGCGGTGGTCCTGGTGGGGGCGGGCGTCACCGGGGTGACCCCCTGCTGCGTGCCAAGCCCTTCTACCCCGTCGGTGTTCTGCATCTAACACATGTTCATCGAAGGCACGGTTTTCGTTTGCCTCCATGTCTCCTGTAGGTCACGTAGACTCACCTAAAATTAGGGCGAGTTCGCCAACATGGCGTTCCTGTTGCCAGAAACCACACTGGTAATGTGGGTGTGATGTCTTGGCCTGGCCTGACAGGTGAGCGGCAAAGTGTGGGACACGCAAGGTTGCCAGCGGTTGATGAGATGCCATCAGAACGGCCCTAAAAACTGACCGTGAGGGGCCAGCTCAGAGGCGTGTGGTGCGGGGTCAAGCGAACAGCAGCCCAGCCCACAACAGCTCCCACTCCGGACCCTGCACCCAGTCCCCGAGGGACTTCAGAGCAAAGCCCCTCCCCGGTTCGGGAGCCAGGCCTTTTTGTAGGAGCCTTGGGGCCGTCCTAACCAACCGAGGGCAGCTCGGTGAGGGTTTGCAAGACATAGCCCCAAATGTCTTCTAAACTGGACTGGACTGGAACACTGGGGTGGTCTATTGCGTGTATGTACCTTGATTTAACCTGAGTTATTGAAATGAAAGTATAGGGTCAAACACCTCGCAACAACGAAAACGATCAGTGTTTCACCGGCCGAAGCGTCCCTCCCCGAGTTCGGGACCGGAGTGAGGCTCCGTGGGCATCCTTACGCACCCGCAGGGTGCGAGGCTGGCCTCTCCCGCTCACCGAGACAGGCCGGGACGGAACTGCTGTGCGTTTTACAGAAGCTGCCGCTCGGTGACAAAGGCCAGGGCTCCCCGCACCGCCGGCCTCCGGTCCCCCCGGAAGCCGTCATTCCTGATTACAGCAGACACGGCGGGCGCGGCCGCGGCCCAGGCATCCAAACCCCGTGTGAAAACGTTGCCAAAACAGATTTCTGACTGGGTCACGCTGGGTCACCGTAACCATGGGTGGACAAAACGGAGTCAAATCTTCCCGGGGCACTGGAGACAGACTAGATCGGTGCGGTTCCAGCCCCAGCCCAGAGCGCACAGGTGGCGTCTGGGTCCCCGAACCCCTCAGCATATGGGAGCTTCCCCAAGGCTGCTCGGCCTGCCCTGGGCCTGGGGCCCCACCCCCGCACTCCTCCGAGTCCCGCTGGTGGGGAAGCCTGTTCGCTTCCAGCTCTGGATGGAACAAAGGAAATCTCGGAGTGGGTCTGTGTCCTTTTAAAACCCACCAGAGCTCTTGGAGGAAGCGGTCTTGCGTGTTGGGGGCGGGGGGGGGGGGTGCAAAGGGGCAGCGGGTTTTCCGGAAACCGTAGGCTTTATCAAATACCTGTCAGCCTCCACCTAGTATGAACTGAGTGGGCGGAATGAGAGGGACAGAATCCTGACCCTGGCTTTACTGAAGGTGCGGGGAGCTGGCAAGGTGACGGAGGGCCCTGCGCACCTGCCACAGTGCTGGGCCTGCGCCTCCAGGTGCCGGGAGCCACCGAAGGTCTCTGAGCGAGACAGCAAGCTGCCCTCGGCTTTGTGTGCGCTTTGGGGTGTCCACGGCTCCCTGACCTGGCGAAATGGCCCCTGAAAGCTGCAAACAGCTCCCCCACACCCACGGTCACCCAAGGAGGCTTTCGTATGGAAGCCAGAAATGCTGTTTTAAAAAAAAAAAATTGGGGTAAAAAAACACACAGCCTTAAAGTTACACCTTAGCCACTAAAAAACACTTTATTTATTTTTAGAGAGAGGGGGAAGGAAGGAGAGAAGGAGGGAAACATGGATGTGGGGTTGCCTCACGCAAGACCCCTCCTGGGGAGCTGGCCCGCGACCCAGGCATGTGCCCTGGGGAGAGAAGGCCGGTTCTGCACCAGGACCCCCCGCAAAACGACCGCTGGGGTGGAGGGCGGGCCGGACCTGCCCTACGGCCCCGTGCTCCTCACACTTTCTCAGCCCCGAACCGGGAAGGGTCTCGCAGCGGAGAGCACCTCATGCTTTCGTGGCAGCATTTTCCTCAGTGCCCCAAGACGGCAGCCTGCCTTCCAGCCCTTTCAGCAGGCTCCTGGCGCCACAACCACGCAGCAGCAGGTGTCCAGCCAGTGTTCGCTGACCGGTGCCGGTCCGGCAGCCTTTCAGTGGGGCTGCTGGGTTGGAGCCCATTTCCCTGTAGCCTAGGGCTTCCTGTCCTTGGGATGGTGACAGGGGCGCCTACCTGGAGAGACCTCACATGTTCTGAGCCCACCTGGGAAGCGACCCACTTAGAGACACTTGACACCTGCAGCTCCCCGTGGCCTTGGCACCACTCTCTATGATGACTTCCCTCCATGTGTCTTCCCCCCCATTTCTCAGCCCGTTTGCCCCCACCCACCCCTGCTTCCCCGAGGCCCCGAAGAAACCACTGAATCTGAGAGGCGCCCCAGCCTCTGCTCAGGGGGAGCCCAACTGAGACATCAGAACTGCCCCCAACCATCCTCTTGGGGCTGTGCCCGCTCCTGACAAAGGAGGAAGTGGCCCCGGAATCACTGGGAAAGCCGCCCCTCCCTTTGTCCCCTTCTGCCCCGCCCACCGGTCCCAACCTGCCCAGCAGCAGCAGCAGCAGCAGCAGCAGCAGCGTGGAGAGCAGGATCCGACCAGACCTGTGACAGCTGATTTGTGGCCCCATGACAAGGCACTGAAGGAGGGAACAACTCCAGGGACAGCCGGGCGGGAAGATGCAAACCCTGCCTGGCCTGGGAGCTGGGGAGGTGGGCGGGGGGCACAATGTGTGGGAGCAGATGGGGCGTCCCGGGCACCAGTGCTAATTAACCAGCGCGGCAGCGCAGGGCCTGAGCCGGAGCACATTGCCTGCGGCCCCCGGGGGCCGAGCCCGTGCAGCTGCAGACGGGCGGAGCCCACCCAGCGGGGTCCAGCCCCAAGACCCAGCCGGGAGAAAAGGGGAAGCGGGGAGCGAGAGAGGAGACCCCGAAAGAGGTCACCTCTCCATCCCCCGCCAGAGAGCAGCAGCTTCCAGCAGGTCGATCCGGTTGTCGTATTCATTAGGTGCAGGGGGACTGAGGAGAAGGATACAGGAGAAGGAGGTGGGGCACAGAGCCAGGGACCCCCGCCCGGGGGCTGCCACCGCCACCCACCCACGCTAGCCCACCCCACCTCAAACTCCAAGTGAATGCAAGACTCAGAGACTGGGTGCCTGTGTGTGAGGGCAACGTCTGCAGTTTCACCTGGGCCTCTTCAGGGCGAGGGTTTGCTGGCCCTGCAGGGCTCCTCATTTCGGGGGTCATGCCCTGCCCCCACATTGGGTTTCTTCCAGAACACTGAGCTGGGGGGCGGGGGGGGGAGCCAGGGGAGCCGCTGTCCTCTCTCCCCGCAAACGCACGTCCCACTCTGCTCCTGCCTCTGGCTTCCGCAGCAAAACCAAAACCTGCCGGGACCCAGGCCAGGAAGTCTAGTGCAGTTTCTGCAAACTGACCTTGAACCTCAGGAACCGGCAGAACCAGGCGGACTCCAACTGGAAAGTCGGCGCCGCCGTCGTGAAGCCTGACTCGTGGTGTGCTGGGGGCTCGCCCACGCTCGGCCTGCGTGCACGTGGGTCCCTCCGACGCACCCCTCGGGGGAGGCCTGCGCTGCCCCCTCCTGCCCCTGCCCCTGCAAAGGAAAGGGTTTGCAAAGAGTGCTTCCAGACCCCGGGGCGCCCCGGGTAACTCTGTGCCCCCCGTTTTCTGCTTCTAATGGCGATCCATCGGAAGTCGTAGACAGGAGGGTGCTGGGGTCACGGGGTGGAAGACGACCCCATCCTCCCTGCTTGTCCGCCTCTCAGCAGCCCACGCCCCTGCCCGCCCGTCCTCAGTTGTTGGAACAGAAGGTCGCGATCTTTAGCTTTCCATGAAACTGAATTTTAGAACCGTTGGTCTGAGGCCAAGGCACACGTCCAAGCAAGTCAGAGTCCAATCGTCCGGCCCCACGGTCCCTGCAGGCTCCCAGCCGCCAAGCACTCTGGACCGGCAAGTGCGCCAGGCGAGGCTCTGCCAGGGTCCCCGCCTCCTTCCCGGCTTCTCACATGCCTTCGGTCAACAGGGGATTTCACCCGCGTGGGCGTGTTTCAAGCCATCGACCCAAAAAGGCAACGGGAATAAGGAAACAGACTCAGTGTCGGCCGGCGGACGAATGGATAAAGAAAATGTGGTGATCGCGTACAGTGAAGTATTTGTCACCCAGGAAAATGAGGGAGATCCTGCCATTCGTGACAACGCGACGGACCTGGAGGGGGGCACGCTCAGGGACATAGTAGGTCCGTCAGAGAAAGATAAACACCGGATAGCCTCACCTGTGAGTGGAATCTAAAACTCAAAAGCCAAGGGGTGGGTGGGGGAAACGGGCCAAGAGAGTCATTTTAAAGACACAAGCACCCAGTTACAAGTCTCCCCTGGTGATCCCAGGGGTGTTGTGTCCGGCACAGTGAGTGCAGTTAATGGCACTGCGCTGTGTGTCTGAAAGTTGCTGAGAGAAGAGACCTTAGAAGTTCTCATCACAAGAAAAAAGAAGAGTTCCGTGACTGTGGACGGTGACAGATGCCAGCCGACTTTATCGTGGCGGCCGTCTCACGATGTGGGCAGATGTCACGTCGTGCGGCACCCCTGAAACTGGTATGAGGGCGTAGGCTACCTGGGCCTCATTCTTTCTAAAAGGCCACGGGAGCGCGCGTGCCGGCCCCCATCGGTCCGAAGCCACGCGGTCGGCTCGGGCTCCACGGCAGGGAGGCGGTCACGTGGTTCTGCCCGGTTACAGCCAGGACTGGAACACCTGAGCCCCGTGGCACCACGGCTGTGACTCTGGCCCAGTAGCGTTTGTCACCGCACTGCTGGTGTCAATCTGGCCCCTCCTCCGGACCCGGGCCACGCACGGGAGCATCCCTGGAGAAGAAGCCAACGTCCCCCTTGTCGGTCACAGAAAGCAAACAGCGCAGTGCGGCTGCCCCGTGACCCCACTGCCGAGGGGCCCGCCTGGGCTGCAGCGGATGCTCAGGGGGACGTTCGTTTGCAGGACGAAGGCACGGGCATCGACGCAGGCAGCTGCGGGATGACACTCCTGCGCAATTCCGTGAATGCTCAGCATTGAAATGTGGACCCTGACTTTACCGAGTGATCTCCTTTCCCCTCAAGTACTCTGACGCCCAGCACTGCGGTCGCCCCCGACTCACCTCTTCAGCTTCCTGTCTGTTTCCTGCATCCCCCACCCGTAGTGCTCCAGCCAAATACGACTCCCTTTGCTCCCAGAGAGGGCCCAGCCTCTCGTCGCCCCAGGGCCTTTGCACGGGCTGCTCTGCCTGCCGAGCCTTCTTTCGCCGCCGCCACCGCCGCCGCCAGCCTGTCATTGGCACGCAGATCTGATGCCATTCCCCCTCGGAGGCCGTCCTCAACGCCCTCACCCCACCGGGGCGGGCGGCCCTCCCGCGTGCCTGAGGTGTCCCTGCTTCAGGGCTCATCACACTTCGCTGTGACAGCCTCACCACCTGTCACACCTCTCGTCGGGCGGCACTCTCAGGGCGGGGAGCTGCGTTCCCTGCTGCACCTCCAGGGCCTGACCAATGGGAGCCGCCGTGTCACGCGTGGGTGTTGGTTGGTTGGTTGGCTGAATGAAGAGATGAACGGGCCATGAGGGCCAGCTCGCTCTCTCTCTCTCTCTCTCTCTCTCCACCTCCTTCGCTCCTTCTCTCTGTTCCTTCTTGAAAACCTGCCGCCATGTCCTGAGGAAGCCAAGCAGCCACGTGGGAACCCTGCAGGTAGTGTCCTGGCCATAGCGTCAGCCAAGGACCCAGCCCCGTGGGAGAAGGTCCCAGTTCACCCACCTACGGACCGCTCCTCCCGAAGCTGGGTGGAGCAGAAGCAACTGCCTGGCAAGCGCTGCCCGGCAAGCACTGCCCATATTGCAGATTCATAAGCAGAATAAGAAATCCGGCTACTGCCCAGGCCCTGGAGTGGCCCCTGACACAGAAACGGATGACCTGGACAGCAGCTCTGCGGCCAAGGGCACTGTCCCAGGTCCCTGCAGGAAGCTGCCACGCTGGGTTTTCAGATCGCGTTTTAGAAGAGGCCACACCCACCTCCGGCAATGTGATCTGGAACCGGAGAGCACCCGAGAGCCCCGAGTACCCCAAGGGCGATTCCAACTCCACTTCTCATCGAAGGGAGCTGCCCACGCAGAGGCACGGGGGCGGGGGGGGGGGGCACCCAGTGGGAACCACCAGCCATCTGCGTTTTCTCCTGTGTCTGGAGGAAAACAGTGAATCTGTCACCTCTCACATTGTCACCCGAAATGCATTCACATTGTCTGTTCAGAGGGCAGGACCAGCAGCCCGGGCCACAAGCTGATGTTTTGTGGTTGGTAGGGAGAAAGGAGGTCTTTTTCATCAGTGTGTTTCGTGCCAAACAGGCAGGGAAATGAACATAACTACCTGCAAAGGGCTGTGTGTGTTTCTGCCGTCTAATCCAGTGGCCTGCCCAAGCGTCTGGCACCAAGGGGCGAAAAACCCAATCTGGGGTCCGGCTGCAGACACAAGGAGCCCCGCTCCGAGGGCCAGGGGACTCAGCCCCCCACCAGCCCCGATTGGCTGTAATGAGAGCACTGTTTCTGTCCCTGCTTCTCTCCCTCGGTGGCCTGGGTTTGGTTGGGTTTTCCAGCCGAAGGAGTGCTGACGAACTTAAACTTGGGCCCCACCAGGAAAAGAGACCTGAACAGGCCCTGGCTGGAGTGGCTCAGTGGATTGAGCGCCAGCCTGCGAACCAAAGGGTCACTGGTTCAATTCCCAGTCAGGGCACAGGCCTGGGTTGTGGGCCAGGTCCCCAGTAGGGGGTTTGTGAGAGGCAACCACACATTGATGTTTCTCTCCCTCTCTTTCTCCCTCCCTTCCCCTCTGCCTAAAATAAACAAGTAAAATCTTTTTTTAAAAAAAGAAAGAAACTTGAACTGTCATTTTGAGGCCCAGTTCTTCGATTTTCTGTTCCTTATTTCTCACCCTCCCCAAAGCACCCCAAAATGGACAAAACTTAAGAAAGAAAGAAAACTAACCTATCAAAGACTGAAATCTAGAGATTTGCATAATTCAGCATCTGCCTCTTGGAGATTTTTTAAGAGGTTTTTACCTCCTTTTCCCTGGCATGTAAACGGACTCTGCTTGGTGAAAACAGCCCCGCACCCCAAGCGCTGCGCCTCTAGAGGTTGCGGCTTGGAAACCAGGGTGTAAATAAAACCCGGGCTTTCGGCGACGCTCCTGCTCCTGGCAGCTGCTTTCGGAGGCACCCCTGGCTTGTTTATTTGTTTATTTGGTTCCTTCTCTCTTTGTTTGACACACCGCTAGGTTTTCCCGAGCTTGCTATCAAACACAGCTAGCGCTGAAGGTTAAAATAATGGGGTCATTATTGGGTTATTTTCGAGAAACGGGCAAAAGAGGCCCACAGCCGCCTTGCTGCAGCTGTTAGTGGTGCAATTGCCATCCACAGGGGAATCGGCTTATTTCTATATCACAGTCTCCCACCTTGATAAAAAAAGAAAAAAGAAAAGAAAAAAAAACACCCATTTCATTTGCGCTGTGTACTAAGAATAATTGCCACCAATATTGATTGGCCCTTGGGGACCCGGCTGGATTTAAAAATTGCAGACTGGGAAATCCCCGCTGACCCGGACTCGCGGAGATTGCTGCTTATTTGTGACATGTCCCTATGTTTAAACTTATCTGCGAAAACTGTGAAATTAACATCCTCCAGTCGAGTGCGATGCGGAGACACGCCCGGCTGAAACGCTCAGCTCCCGTCTGCGCACTGTCGCCGCCGATCTTTCTGGTGATGAAGTGCGAGGACATTTGTTTCATCGAGTCACTGTGGCCTAACGATTTATGTTCAGGGGTAGAGCGAGAGTGTGAGCTCTCTCTCCTCTCCTCTCCTCTCCTCTCCTCTCCTCTCCTCTTCTCTCTCTCTCTCTCCCCCCTCCTCTCTCCTCTCCTCTCTCTCTCTCTCTCTCTCTCTCTCTCTCTCCCTCCCCCCTCTCTCTCCCTACTGCATGGTTTTGTGGCACATTTTTAACCTCCCGGGCGCTCGCTGCAGCCCCTGGCTTGCACGTAAATTTGTGACAGTTGTCTTCTGAGTTTCTGCTCCATGCTGCACGGCCCGCACGCAGGAGGCTGGAAGCTAGACATTTCCCGACGGGCGAGTTCCTCCGTTAAAAGCAGCGAGGAAAACCTGCTGGAGTCTTAGCCGCGGCTTCCCCGTCGTCGGGCTGCAAGGTTCCGATGGGGCAAAGCTGGGCGGTGCACGTTTCTGAAATTAATCAGCTGCGCACGAAAGGCATGTCCCGCTGATTCATTCTGAAGTCATACAGAGATGTGCTTGTCAGCCCCGCAAGCGTGAATGTGACGGTGATGAAGCTGCAGGGAGGTTGCCGATCGCGACGGGGACGCAAATAAAAGCAGCAGAGAAGGTGGGAAGCCCGCTCCCAGCTGCCCAGCAGGGCTTTGTTCGCCAGGTGCCCCCAGAGTCCTCGAAAAATCGCATCTCCTTCCTCTCCGCTCCTCCGCCCTCCCTCCCTCGAATTATACCCAACTGAAGGGCAGTTTTAGAAAACCGAGGCAGTGCCATTTTTCGGAGTAGTGACATATAGAACAAAGGACTGGGAAGATGTGCGTTAAATTCACAGACGTCCTCTCTGCCCGGCACGGTTGCCTGCGGTTTGAATTTTCTTCTTTTTGTTCCCCGCTACATCCGAGATTCCCTGAAACTAGCGGTGTCACTGTCGCAACAAGAAAACAAATCTATTTAAAATACCCAGCGGCTACGAGGAACGTGACTTCTGTGGTTCATGCACAAATCATACGCAATGTCACTTCAAGTTCACGGGAAAGCCATGAACGAGACATTTTAATATTGCCGCCCACCTCCTTGCTACATTTTAGGGTTAAAGAATTCGCTTTGATAAAGTTGAACTTTTTCACATTCACTCTGATAGATCCCCAGCGAGAAATTAAAATGCAGCTGTCTCTTCTTGTTATTTGTTGGTTGGTTGGTTGGTTGGTTTTGTTCGATCTGTGGTGGTGAGTTTTCCCGTTTTCCACTCTCGCTGAGCCTTTTACTTTATTGTCACCTGAGGTTTCTAACGAAGGGTCCTGATTGTGCAAACCCAAGTCCTAACTGATGACTAGGAAAGCCTGCCGCATGTGAACAATGCACATGCCCCCCGACACACACGCTCACTCACGACAATTGATTTCACTGCCCCAAATTCCGAAAGTACGTTTTTGAATCGAAACCCAGCGATTTTAACAAACGCGCTCTTGTGCACCGGAGAGCAGCAGAAAACAGTTCTAAATTCGTTTATTCCCCCAGTGGAGGCACGGAGTAATTTAAACAGCGGCTTGATTTCTTTCCACACTGGCCTTGCCCCCCTTCACTGGAAACAGGGCACAAGAAACCCAGATGGAGCGCACCCCGGACCACTCAGAAAAAGCCGTTGGCGGCAGCGGCACCTGCGAACCGAGGTGTTGAAAACCGTCCCGACACTGAGTCCACAGTGTCGCTGTCACTCCCACAACAGCCTTCTGCACCATTGTTCCATTGTTCGGCCCACGGGGGTCCCCGCCCCGCCCCCCCGGGACATGTCACACTCTCAGCTCTGCACCTACGACTCACTGCAGCGAGCCAGCAGGGTCCCTGCTGCCACCTGCTGCCACCAGTGCAGGTCCCAAGCCAGGAGGCAAAGAGGAAGCCGTATTCCCAAATTCAGCCGTAGCCTCTCGTTGGAGGGCTGGTCATTATGTGGTGCAGCGGAAGCTTCCTGCTTGGGCGTTGCCGATCATTTTCACTTGGGAGGGACGGCAGGTGTTCGAAAGCAGAAGAGAAAAGACGTCGAAGTGGCCCCACGGGTCATCTTCGCTGGGTCAGGGGACCCGTCCAAAGGCATCACTCCCCTAACAGGAAAACCGAAAAGCTTAAGTTCTAGAACCTTCCCTCCGATCGTAGGCTCCGTAAGAAGTGAATACCAAAAAGTGACATAAAGCTGCTGTTACGTAAACAGCCACATTTTTTTGGCAGGTGGTATGGTTTTTTGAAAGACAAATAAAGGAGAGGGGGAGGAAGGGGCCCCTCCGGAATCCGAAGGGCGGGCCAAGTGCAGACATGCAGATGGGGCAACACAGCCTCTTCTGGGAAACGCGGGAGGGGCCCCCCAGCCCGGCGGCAGCAGAGCCCGGAAAACCGTGAACGCTGGGCGTGGGGGTTCCCTGAGGATGAACCGGGAGTTTCTCCCGAGCTCACAGCAGGGATGGAGAGGCGCTCGGTGCCCTCACTCCAGCGGGTGACGTGCGACACACTCGGATTGATGTGGGACGGAGGGGCTCCAGGATGTGGGGCTTTCACTAGAAAAGGTATCTTTGGAGTATTTCATCCACGAGGACCACAACTGGGGGTCACCCGTGGGGGTGACGAAATGCAGCCGTGAGCAGCCGGTGCCCCCGCCAGCGCCCAGAGAGCCAGGGGCGGTGGAGAGAGAAGGGACACAGCCACTCTGCCGAGAGGCCGCCTCTCCTAGCCTGGCCACCGGTCGCACGGAAGGTCACCAGATGAGACACAGGACACCCAGTTAAACCGAATTTTGGTGAAACCATGGGACGTACTAAAAAGTCATACTGTCGTCTAGTACATGTCCTGGTATTTGTACTCTGTTTTACATATACATATATTATAATGTTAAAAATCAGTATATTGCACTACAAACTTATTTATTTTTATCTTAAATTCCATTTTAAATTCAAATGTCGGGGGCATCACGCATTTTTATTTGCCGGTCTGGGAACAGTGGCCAGAGCAGGGCGTCACTCCCACCATCAGGGCCCCCCCCCCCCCGGCTCCCTGGCCATCACACACGGCACCCTCTGCACACTCCCGCCCCCACCCTTCCCCACCTTCCTCCACAGCTCACCACTACATGGCACACTAGGTATTTTAAATGAGCAAAGGTTATTTTCTGTCTCCTCCTAAGCTCCATGAAGCTGAGATTTTCACCTTCGCCCACAGTCCTCAGGGTGGGGCCGCCACGTGGTGGGCTGCAGTCGCCATGGGTGGGACCGTGGGAACGAGAGCGACCCTGTGGGGCAGGCTGAGACCCCGACGCGAAGGCAGAGGCTGTGCTAAGGTGAGGTGTCCCTCGGTTCAGGTGGACCTCCGCCCTTCCTGTGGGCACGGCCCTGCCACTAGGCCCACCCGGGGAGCCCCTGCCAGTCAGGTGCGGGCTGCCAAGGTCGGAGGCGGGTTGGGGACACCATGCCCCCTGGAACCAGCCCCTCGGGACGCTGATGCAGCCCCAGGGGGTCGGTTCAGGGAGCACGGAGAAAAGGAGAATTGAGGAGCCGCCCCCGACCGGAGCTTCGGCAGCCCTGGCCACAGCAGGAGGGGGCGCGGTGGGGAAAACCGGAGCGGCTGGAGAGGCAATGGTGTCTGGAAAACTGAAATCGTCTCCCTGAATCCGGCAGCTGCCTCTTTCAGAAGCCATCTGATCTTACTTTTCTCCCTTAGCACGGACAGAAAAAACAAATGCAAGAATCTTTTTTTTTTTTTAAGCCCTCCAAGGTGAGCAGGGGAGGGCGCTGCTCTCCCCTGAGAGGGGTCCCTGCTTCATCGGCGTCTCAGGAAAAGCTCCGCCTGGTCCGGAGCAGGGTAGAGGCCCTGCCCTTTTTTTAGCGACCTTGAATGTCCGCCCGCCAGCTCCAAATACTCGTGGATGCTCCCTGACCCAGACTCAATGCCCCCACCCTGAGACCCCGGCGCAGACCCCCTGACTCCCCTCAGCTCTCACTACCCCCAGAAAGTAAGCAAACGCTTACTTTTCAAAAAAAAAAAAAAAGTTTCCCTGTTTTGTTTTGTTTTTACAGCAGAAAACTTTCAAAAGATTGAATTTCGATTTTGCACCTGCCTGGGGCGTGTGCCCGTCGATCCACTCCCTAACACGTTTTACTTTCTAGGATTTGCGGAGGGGACTCCAGTAGCGACCTTGGACTTGTGCTCCTGTTCAGGCTGCTGCCCCTGAGGATGCTCTAGAACCCACGTGCTGTCCCCGCCGTGACCGTGGAAACAGAAGCCACACTCGCCTCCACTTCAACAAGAAGCCGGTGCAGAATACAGTTCCACCCGCACCAATTATTTCTCTTCTTTCGGAGGGTGTGGGAAAGAATCCACACCTTCTGAACCACAGACACGTAAAAACACTTTTTATAATAAAAACCACAGCTAATTTGATTGTCATCGAATTGGAAATGTCTGAGTCCACAGGATCTCAGACATTTCCAATTCGATGACAATCAAATTATCTGGAAACATCACCAGTTTACGTAGCGCTGGCTCCTCCCTTTTTGCTTGACCCCATTTCGGGCCAGGACACCCTCAGGGTAGTGACGTGGGAAGGGTTTGTGGTGGGGCGGGGGCGGGGGCGGAGGGCCAGGGCGAGGCTTGCCTGCGTGGGGTGACTCCAGGCAGGCGGTCCTGCCCAGGAGACTCCTGTTCTTGCCTGGAAGGCGAGGGAGCCGGCACCAAGGTTCCGCCCACCACGGCCTGTGTTTAGAATGATCTCCCATCACCTCACACGCACCTTGAAAGAAGGTACCAGCACCCCACGCCTTTCTTCCTGGAGAAACAGCGCCACCTTCAGGCCGCAATGACAGTGACAGCCGGCGTTGGGTCTGCAGCAGACAGGAGGTATTTGCCAAAACCCCTGGTGTCCTCTGGGACTCGGTCTCACATCGGCGGGTCTGCCGGCTGGGTCACAACCAATGTGTACGGACATGGAGCCGAGCTGCAGTGAATGGCCTGCAGGGAACAGATGCATGACCTTGGTCTAATCATCAAGGCCCCCAGCGAAAGAAGCTCGCCCACAGAGCAACTCTGGGGGGGAGGGGGCCCACAAAACCAGGACCACAGATGCTCCTCTTCTTTAGGCTGCTCCACTCACGGCAGTTCCCACCTGTTCTCACTTTAGCACCGTATCTCTCTACTTGCAGATACACTTGTATACTTTCGTTAAGAAAAGTCACACCCTGGCTGTTGTGACTCAGTAGATTGTGTGCCAGCCTCTGAATGAAGGGTCGCCGGTTCGATTCCCAGTCAGAGCACATGCCTGGGTCGTGGGCCGGGTCCCCAGTAGGGGGCACAGGAGAGGCAACCACACAGTGATGTTCCTCTCCCTCTCTTTCTCCCTCCCTTCCCCTCGCTAAGAAAAATAAATAAATAAAGTCTTTTTAAAAAGGAAAGAAAAGTCACAGCGCAACCCTGGGTCACAGCATCAGCCCCACATGCCAAGGTTGCCGGTTTGATCCCCGGCTCAGGCACATACATGAAACAACCAATGAAAGCATGAATAAGCAGAACCACAAATCAATGCTTCTCTCCCTCTCTTCCCTCCCCCTGTCTCTCTAAAAATCAATCAATGAGTAAATAAAAGGAAAATTACAGAGCAGACTCTTAAGAAAATTCCATTTTATCCACCTAGCAAATAGGTATCAAGCAAACACTGGCTGCCTCCACCGTGCTGAGGGCTCTCAAAAAACCATTCTTATTGCGTTTCCACAATAGCCCTTGTGAGGTGGGAGTTAAGATCCCGTTTTCAACACAAGGACACAGAGAATCAGAGAGGCCCGGAAATGACAGCCTGGCCCCCAAGCACAATGGTGCGGACACACGTCCACGCGGCCCTCCTGCGTGAGGAGAGCCTGCAGCCCACCGGGACCAGGGCGCGGCCTCTTCTCGAGGTTTCTCTCTCAGCACAGCCTTGCCCGGCTCATCGCAAGCGGCCGAGACAATTCAAGAACTCTGTTTGTTTCTTTGAGGTGTGATCTGTGTGCAGAAAAGGACCCTAGCCCAGCCAGTCCTTAGCTACAGCTCCCCCAGCTGCACGGATGGGGTTCACATGGCAATTTGTTACTAAGTAGCACCGTTTCTAAAATGACGACTCTTCCGAGAAATAGAGCAGAGGGTAATGCAGACTGTCCTTCTGGTCCGGTCACATCACTCCCTGGTTTCTCGGCTGGGAAGGGGAGGAGCTGCTGCTAGCGCCCCGGCTGACTCCTACCTGGACAGGTGTTTCCTTTGCATCACCAGTGAGGGCGTGGGGAGTCACGGCCTGGTGCCAGGTGCTCGGAGCTGCGCATCTGCCCCATCCTGTACTGGAATGTGCTTCGGGGACTCTGCTTGGTGAGATGAGGTTTTCCAGTCTTTGCATCCCCACTCCACCATGCAGAATACTGGTTGACTAAATATGAAGGCACCAAATAGTTTTTAGAGGTTAAAAAAAAATTGTATTTAGGGGTAAAAAAAAAAAAAACATGGTCCACGTGCAGAAAGCAGGAATCGCACATGCAGGGGCAATCAACTATTTCTGTGATGACAGCTGAGCCCTTTGAGGACAGAGCCTCCGGAAGGAGCCTGGCTGCGAGAGGGATGAGAGACGTGCCCGTGAACTTGGGGTCACGGGTGGGCGTAGGAAAACGCCCGGAGGGAACAAGACACACGTGGCATTGACCCTTTGGGGAAGGAGAGGTTAAGCTACGGCATCTGAACAACAAGGCAGATGCCAGAAAAAGAAAGAAGAAGAATGTGTTGTGGAAGCAAGTGATTTCTCAATCGTAAACATCTTATGTACAGGAGGGATTATGTAGCTGAAGGTCAAGGGACCACACAGTTGCAGTGAACTAGAGGTTTTCTGGTTTTTGCAAGTGAGGAAACTGGCCACGTGGTTCCGCAGCGTCTCGGAAGCTAAGGCCGGAAGCAGGAGACGGAAGGGAGCCCGCCGGCTCGGGGCTGACATTAGTTGCGGAGCCCAAACCCAAGGGGACTGGGGCAGAGAGGCAGGATCGTCTGCACAGTGCGTGTCCCCAAAAGCGTGTTGTGCAGCCGGGCAACGACACCTGCAGCGCGGGCTGAGCCGACCCCGACGGGACCCTGGCAGAACCCTGCTCAAGCCCCATCGACGGCGGTGGCAGGTCAGCGATCTGCTGTCACCTGTCCTCATGGTCCACGCTGCCAGACCACCGGCCCTTCGTTCCCTTAGCTCCGCCCCACCCCCCTTACCCACGCCCCCTTACCACAGTGTCTAATCCCCAGGAGGCCAGGACAGCCGCTGTCTGGCCCGGCCGTCCCTCTGGCCGCCCTGGCGCTAACGAGGTGGGACGGAGGACGCTTCCGCAGCGTCCAGGGCCCTGTGCACGGTTCTCTCAGGGCGGACGGAGGGGGGGCGAGGGGCAGGGGGACTAGAGATTAAGAGTGGGCGTCACCTGTGATGGAGGCAGAAGGTGTGTGTACAGTGACGAGTGTGTGAACAGAGTCAGCTGTTCTCGGGGGGGGGGACATATTTTCGAAAACAAATCCATTCGCGTACACATTTGACTGCACACCTATTCGGTGCCTCGCACTGGGCATAGAGCACTACTCCGGCCAAGGCCTGGGGCAACTTGAACGGAATGTAAGCAGGCCGGGCATCTGGTTAGACCAGAGGAGGGGGGAGTTTATGCAGGGGGTAAGTGGTGCCTCCTCGAGGGGCAGTCAATGAACGGAGAGCGCTTTTACCTGAAAGGAGGGAGCGGAACAGGCGGGTAAACAGGGAGAGACGAGGACGGCTATCTACGAGGAGCACCTGGCAAAGTGGCTTTAGCGGCTGGTGACTCGGCGCACCGTCGGCCTCAAATGAGCCGGGCCTGGGACCTGCCACCCCAGAGAGCGGCTCTGTGCAAGTTTGGGCCAGGCGTGGCCTCTGGGCCAGCACAGCCCAGGCACGGGCCTGGCAAGCCGCCGCCGCCACCTTCGTGGGAACCCGGTAAAGCCCACGGCCCCAGCGGGCCCGAGCCCCACACGCCGCCCCCTGGCCACTCGCCATGGCACTAACGAGGGGGTGCTCTGTCCTCCCCCACCGCTCCCCCAGAGAAACTGCCGCTCTTACGCCCTCAGGCCTCATCTTGGAGGCCACGGCCTCAGCCCCTCCCAGTTCTCCCTTCCCATGTTGCCTGTCACCCTGGGCCCCTCCTGATGGTGCTGTGACCATGACCGGCTCTGTGTCTTTCTCCCCATAGTCCTTAAGCTCCCAGAAAGAGGGTGCGTCCCTGGGTTCACTGCTGCACCCCCTGCGTGTGCCTGACACACAGACTGAGCTGCACGCAGGACCACGTCCTGGACACACAGGTGACAGGGGTGGGAAGGCCACGTGAGGAGTCCCTGGAGCCTCCCTGTCCTTCAAAGAGGCACATTGTGACCACACTGTCCCCAGCATGCAGCCTGGACACGCTGGACACACCAGGACGGTCCTGTGTCAAACACCAGGTCCTCTCATCGGACGGGGTCATGGAGGCTGAGCCTGGGTGGCTGGGACTCTTCTGCTCAGACACTCCGACTTTCCTCCTTGGGATGCGGACAGGGGCTCTCTGTGCACGTCACAAAATCATGCGGCCGCCTCACCCAGCCTGTGCAGGGGAAGAACAGTCCCCTCTGTGCAGGGCCGGGTTAGGCACAGGGGCGGGCAGCTGGAGGTTTCTTTCCTGGTGTCCAGTCGCTACTCACTTCTTTGAAAACGATTTACTAAGCACCTACTGTGTGCCAAGCACTATCCTAGGGGCTGGCCTTTCTATCCAGCTTTTTCGGAGTGCACGAGGTTTGGCTCACCCTCTGTTTCGGAGCAATCCCACGGGCCGAAAGGTTAACATTGTAACTTCGAGGCACCAGGCTTGGGCTGCCTTGTAACTAGACAGAGATGCAGCTTGGCCGCCAGGGGGAGGGAGGGGGGGTTAGTAGCGTTAAACCGACTTGCAAGAGATGTGTGTTGAATGACCGCAGGCCACAGCAGACACTGATTTCCTGCTTAGCAAGGAGTCCTAGCTTGCAGGCTGTTCCCAGGAGCACTAGACTCAGGGAAGATTTGCAGTTTTACCGGGTGGTATTAGGAAGCTATGTTTACATGATGATAAACCGGTCTTCAGCCCGATGCCCGGCATGGCTGCATTTTTCGTACAGGCTGGGGCAGCACCACACCCCCAGCAGCACCCCCAGTCCCACACAGCCCCGCCCCCGATACCCTCCCCACCAGCCCTCATAGTCTCACTTCCCACTTGGCACAGGAGGGAGCCCCTCCAGTTGCTAAATATTTTGAAATCGACCTTGATGAAGGGTGAAGGATTCTCTAAAGAATTCTATGGATTCTATATTCTTTATGTATAAAAGATTTTATAAAGAAGCATCTGAGCACTTCGTTTTATTTATGTGTTTGCTGGCTTATAAACAACATTCATTTCTCTCAGTTCTGCAGACTGGGAAGTCCAAGATCAAGGGCCCGGCAGATTCTGCGACGGAGGAGAGCGGGAGGAGAGCGGGCTTCCGTGGATGGTCCCTCCTCCTCCCTGGGTTCTCCCAGGGTCCAAGGGAGAGCACTCAGTTCCTCAGTTCCTCCTCCTCGGTTCCTCCTTCGGTGCTGACCAGGCAGGAAATGTGGTGTTTCCCAAGCATCATTTGACTTTTAACATAAAGACCCAGCAGAGGGAGTCATACCCTGGCCGTGGGGACAGTCCCTTGGGCTGCCACCACAAAGCACCACGGATGGGGCAGCTTGCATGAGAGAAGTGTATTTTCTCCATGGTCTGGAGGCTGCGCCCCTGAGACGGAGGTGTGGGCAGGGAGGGCTCCGCCTGAGGCCACTCTCTGTGGCCACAACAGCCATCTTCTGTCTGTCTTCCCCGGTCTCCCCTTGGGTCTGCGTCCCGGTCTCCTCCTTTTGAGAGGTCACCGGCGCGCTGGGTAGGGACCCACCGGTGAGTCTGTTTCACCTTCATCTCCTCTTTGTGGCCCTGTCTCCAAATGCAGCCACCTTCAAACACTAGAGGCCAGTGGACGCAGGAATCTGGGAGGAGGGGGCAGGGGGCACAATTCCACCCCTAACAGCCACCCTGTTTTCAATGTCGTTAACCTTTTAAAAGACATGTGTTTAAAATGTGTCCCACTGTTCTCTAAAATTAGACCACCTCTACAGTGACAACCCTGAGGGCCCAAGGCCCCGGTCCGGCGCCGTGTGGGCAGGTGACAGCGATGTGCTCAGGCTGCCGGAGCACCAGCCCCCGCTCCGCATGGGCCCGTCACGCAAGCTCACAACCTAAAGACGCAGAAAAAAGTTGGTGAGGTGGAGACCCAAGCAGGGTGGCAGGCAGCCCTATTCAGGGTCCGAGAGGGATCCCTCAGGCAGCGGGTGGGAGAGTAAGAGCCCCCTCCGCCAGCCTCCAGCCCCACCTCCTCTCAGAGACTCCCTCCTCCCTGCTGGCCCCCCACCCCAGCTTCGCCCACACAAGGCTGGGCAGTGGGCTGATGGGTCAGCCTGCGGTCGCAGGGAAACCTCGCTGGGCCTGGGGCACCGCGCTGACCCTGAGGCCAGACGGCAGCCATCTGACCGCAGCAGAGCCAGCCGGGCTCCCCGGACCCCAGAGCCTCAACCCATACACCCCGACGGAGAGCCTTGGAGCGGGCACGGGGCGGGTCCAGGTCCGAGCTAAGGGCGCATCTCACCGCAGGTTGGAATGGGTTCCACCAACGTAGAGTTGTCTTAGGGATAAGTGGATGTGTCTCCATCGTAACCGGCCACCGCACAGTCTCTTCAGTGCAAATAAACATCATTAGAAAATGATGCTATATGCTTCCTTACACATTTATGTATCAGAGATTTTATGCAAAATACCCCATTGCTGCTGCTAATGTAGCACATGTGACCAGGAAAGAACAATTCTTTGCTTAAAGTAGGACTCTGGGCCTAGAGAGCGCCTGCTCTACACAAGATTGCTTGTGCTTGGCGGGCATGCCGGAACCCCGGAGCGTAGTTCAAGTTTTGAAAGAGATGGAAGCCAGGGTCCCGGCCAGAGGCGGCCGGGCTGCGGGCAGGGGCTGGTTCTGATCAACAGCGACCCTCTCACCCAGTCATCCGCGACCCCGGGTCCCTGCTGAGACCCCTTTCCCTTTGCAGATCCCTGTGTGCTTGGCTCTGGTCCCTCAGTCCCGCGACCCAGGACGTCAGCTCCCTGGACCTGCGTCCTTGGGACCTCCCTGCCTTTACCCCGGTGGGCTCTAGAAGAACCCACTCACGCAAAAAAAGCATTGTGAGCCATCGGAAAGTTTGTATCGGGGTCAGGTGAGCACTGGTAGAGCCCAGTGGTCACGTCACATGACTCACAGCAAACAACTGTAGTTTTGGTGTTTCGGTTCTCTGTGCGCCGCCTCCACCCCGGCTGTGGGGGAAGGGTGACGGGAGGGGGGGGGCGCGGGTGCCCCTGCTCCTCCGTGCCCAGCACTCTCTCCTCTTCTCACACCCCATGCCCCTCACTGGAGCCCCTAGTGCTCAGCCTGGACACCCCCACCTGTGTTCCCCCCCCCCACAGGCGGCCTCTAACTACAGGTGGGAGGTGGCTCTGCCCAGGCCGCCCCCTCGCAGATAATAAGAGCCCAAGAAGGAGCCTCAGCAGTTTCTGTTCCCCATCCACCCCTGCACTACGGTGCCCTGTGGGTCTCCTTTGCCCCCCTCCACGCCAAGGCTTTCGAAACTGCAGTGTGGGACCTGCTGGCGGGGCATGAGATCGCGGGGGCGGGTCTCCGACGTGGTGAAAGAGGAAGGGATGGAGCGCAGCAGGGCCCGGCTGGGCCAGACTTGCCTGGGCGTGAGCGAGAGCGCGGGCGTGTGCGCGCTCCTGCAGATGGTGTTGGGCCTTTCCCTCGAACCAGCTGTTACACGCAGCGCAGGGAGGGGCGACCTCGTCCTCCCTCCAGACAGGGAAGTAGGAGTGGAGCAACGGGAAGAGACCCAGCAAGCAGCCGGAACCCGCAGCCTGGGCTGAGTCTGCCCGCGGGTGACTCAGACGGCGCTGCGGCTCCGTTCTCCCGGCTGTGCCTTTTCCTGATTCATGTCCAGTCCGGCCCCGTCGCCCCTCCTGTTTGCCCCTCCTGTTTGCCCCGGGCCCCGAAGGGGCAGTGACTCACCCGCCAACAGCCGCTCCCGGAGCCCCACTGCAGGCCCGACTGAGCCTTCCCTGGAGAAACTCCGCTCCTGGAATTCCCCGGGAGCCGGGAGCCGGGAGCCGGGAGTCAGCCCTCAGCCGCAGGGCACCGGTTTTCCAGGCGACTGGGGGCCAGCTGGGGGTGTGTCTTCAAAACCAGGGAAACATTTTTGCAACTAAAAGTTATGCTGAGGAGTTTTAATCTGAAAATGTTTCTGATCTGTGTGCATTGTACGAAAATTATAACAGTTATAAAGTTAAACAAATTTTTAATGAATTGTCTTTGTGGGAAAGAATGAAATTTTGGGGGATGATACTGTCCCAGGAAACCCTGATGTGGAGCTGCCATCCAGGAACCCATGCACACGCACACACAGGGGCTGCACCAGCCCCCCACTCTCTCCACCCCCGCTCCTCACCCTGGCCGGCACCCCCGCCCACTCTCCAGCCACCGACCTGCCCGCCGAGTCCTCACCATCCTGCAGGCTCTGAAAAGCCGAGGACCCATCTGGGTCCTCTGCGTGACCTCTCCGCACCGGTCCATGCAACCGACCTCCCTCTGGCAAAAACAGTCCACCTGACGCCGCCAGTCCCTGGCGCATCTTCCGAGTCTCTAGCCCTTGTTTCTCCTCCTGAACAAACCCTGATGTTCAAATCCTGCCCGGGCCCCTTGTCACCCCTCCACACTCTCTCTAGGCTTCCAGCCATCAGGGGAGGTGGCCCTGGGGGTGCGGGCTGCGTTTCCAGCAGTGAGTGGAAGGGGCCAGAGGGGCCAGACAAAGGCCACCGAGGAACTGTCCACCCCAAGTCAGGACTAGTCTCCAGTGAGGGACACCACAACCACCTCCACCCCACGGTTCCGTCCCCCTACGGAGGCCGAGTGTAGCCGACTCCGTCCTGCAGAGTCTGTGGGCTGTGGCTGAAGACGAGAACCAACGCACGGACTACAGACGTCCTGCGGAGAGAAAGGGACCGGACAGGTCCTCTCAAGATCAGAGTCCTATGGCTGCTTCTCTCAAGGGCAGAGCGCCGACCCCTGCCTGGACCGGCTTTCGTTGCTTCCCTCGGGTCTCACGTCAGAGAAGGGTTTGTTATCCGTTACACAGAATGTTGCTGTCTACACTTCAGGTACAATCCAGGAAACGAAAGTAACACATGCAGAAGGGAAAGGCGGCAAGCTGGTTACGCTCCGTCCTCGGGCAGGTTCACGCAGGCTTTGGAAGCTGCCTTGAAGGTAGGCAGTAACCATCTCCTGCTCCAGACCAGGGCACATCCTCGCCGGCTGCTATTATAATCAACTTTATTACCCCAAATAACAGCTTTGGCCATTGAAGAAAACTTTTAGACACCTACCAGCAAGAAATATATATTTGCTGTTGTGATCATTTAAATAAATGCAGGGTGGGGCAAAAGTAGGTGGACGGTGGTTCGTGCGGAAAACACCACATTATAAATAATAACAAGAACACGTCCTGTGTTTCCCAGACTCACAGCTGTCCGCCCACGTTTGCCCCACCCCGTGGATGAGCCGCCCAGTCGCTATTTGTGACAAAGAACATTGAGTTGTGTTAACCAAACTTCTACTCCGCAACTAACTCTAAAAACACAAGCGTAGTCTTTAAACCACCTCACCTTAACAGATGTCCTTCTCCCTCGTCCCCCTGGCCAGATCCTCCCGGTGGCTGATGCTACCATTTCTCTAGTGTCACTTCAAATGCCACCTCTTCCAGGAAGCCTTCCCTCACCCCCTAGGATAAGTCCCCCACGAGGCTCCCAGTCTGTCTCCCTTCTGGAACCGGTCACAGTTTCCATCACTACCTGGTTGCCTGGCTGTTTACTCGGTGTCTTTTCCCCGCTGCTCCGGAGGCCGCCCTGGGGCGCAAGCGCTGAGGCACCCAACCCGGGGCCTCGCAGCGGAACGCTCAGTAAATACCTGATGAGTGAATTCTACTTTTAGGTTCAACTAAGATGCTGAATCAGTGGAAGTGCACATTTGCCCGAGAAAAGCCCAGGAGGAACTCCAGAGGGAACCGATAAAATTACGAGACACTCCTAGAGAGTCGGGTGGGGCGTGCGGGGAGGATGCTATGAAGGGTCAGGGGCTTTGGCCAGAAGCAGGACTTGGTGGGCTGGCAGGGGAGGGAACTGTGGGCTCCGCCCTCGGTCCTGCCCCCATCAATGCCAGGGGCAAAAGCACCCGCCTGCCACTGGTGTTGACTGGGACTTGCCTCTGGGAGGAAAACCTCCAGGCTTTTCTGAAGTCCTGTGCTTGTGAGGAGCTGAGAGCCACAGGGGAACAAACACAAGCCTGGGCAGGAGGTGCCACGTGCTTCCCCAAACCTCCAGGTCACAGCCCAAAGAGCACCCCGCCCCCTGGGGCAGAGGACAGAGAGCGGACCTTCGGAGTTTGTTTGTCTGCATGTGGAGTGACTAGAGGCGGCACAGGTGTCTGGGGCTGATCTGTCCCCATTCGCCCGCCCCCAGGGGCAGAGTGGCCCGGAGGCCAGCCCCCTCCACGGCACTGGCCGACAGCGGTGCCCTGCCCACCAGCCCAGCCAGAGGGAGATGGGCTCCCGGGGCAAAACAGCACGACTATTTCCAAATCAAACACAGCGAACAAGCAAACGAAACCAAACACTGGGTTACAGATTCCGCCAGAAGCAGACATGTTGCTAAAGTCCAAGCAGTTAAAAATTGGCCCTACTAAATTATTAAGTGATAAGAGGAAATGAAACAGTAATAAAGAAACATAAAAAAAGGAACCAAGGATAATGGAAAACCAATAGTTGAATGAAGAGCGCATTCATGGGAACAAGTAGCAGAACTCAAGAACGTGCGGGTGGATTGGCAACCCAAACTGAGGATCCCTTCAAAGAAGGACAAAAGTAAAAAGTGCCAAGGAAAAACGAGAGATCTGGGTGATTTATGTACATGTGCTATTTATTCTCAGAGGAATAAGAAGGAAACGGAAATCAGCACAGAAGAATTGGAGCTGGATTTCCTAGACTTAAAAAAAAAAAACACAAAACAAAATGAAATATCTCAGAATAAAAGGATCTATAGAAGAAGAAAGAGAAAAATAGGAGGAAACAAATCACGCCTACAGACCCTGCAGTAAAACAAGGGCTTTCAAAGACCAAGGGGATTCCGAGAGCTTGCAGGCGACCCCTCCGTCGGGGGCGCGACCTCTGCTCCCTGAGTCGTTGGTGCAGAAATGACCCCAGCCAACACAACGACAGCCCTCTGCTGGGAATGCGTGGGAAGCATAACTTTTTTTTTTTTTTTTTTGTCAGATAGGTAAAAAACAGAAGAGATTTCTTGGTGTGCCGCAGAATTTTAGAAACTAGTTTACATGTGCCACACACGAGAGGACGGGGCTGGAGGTCGCTGCTCCGGAGGAAGAGAGTGTTTCCTGCAGAGGAACCAGGTCAGGTGGGCACCAGGACCCTCGGCGGCGGCAGGCTGTGTGAGGACCGTGAGCAAACGTCCAAATACTTGAAAAAGTGCCGAGGGAAATGACCTCAGAACCTAGACACAGAGACATGTATCCGGCCAAACTGCCGTTGAACTCTCGGGGCGTTAAATGCATGTTCTCGGTTGCCCGAGGCCTCACAGTTCGAGCAAACCCAAGTGGCCCTGGGAGAAACGGAAGTGAAAGCAAGCAAGCACCTTAGAAGGTTTGGTGATGGTCTCTTTTAAAAATGCTAAGACCGAAGAACCAAAACAAAGTGTTTATGATTACTCAGAATTAAAGTCTGGACCAGCATTGCCCGCCGGGAATGCCACGTGAGCCACAGTGTCATCTTCAACGGAAGCCACGCTAAAAATTTCAAACGGAGGAAATTAATTTGCACATTGTAGCATGTTTATTTAACCCGGTGTATGCAAAGTAATATCGTTTCGAGGGGCACTCGTTAAAAGCTGTTAATGAGATCCTCCCTCATGCCCCGACCCCCCAGAGCCAGGCTGGGAGCGGCCGCGTTCGAAGGGCCTGTGTGGCGAGTGGCCCCGTGGGGACCGGAGGAGGCCCAGCCTCACCGTGGAAGGTGGTGACCGGCGACGCGAACATCCATCATATCAAATCAATGCCTGCACAGCAGGATCCTGCCTGGGACCGAGCCCGAAACTGGGTCCCCTGGCCCGGCCACGCAGACAGGCGAGGTCCGCCACCACACTCACCATGTCGGAAGGCGGCGCCTCACCCAGGGCCCTGGGACTTTGCCTTGACCCCTGCCGTGACCCTCACTCCCCACAGCCGAACCAGCACCCCCCTCCATTCTAGTGCTCCGCCCTCCTACCCACGTCCCCCCTCCCCGCCGCCGCTGGTTTCCTGGCCGGGGCTCCATCACTGTGGCCGGTACGAGGGCCTCCACGGGGCCCTGCCCTTCCCCAGCCCCACCGCGTCTTCCCTGGACGCACCGAGGAGAGAGCTCGCTGCCCTGCGTGTCGGGCCCTGCTGACTCCTGCTCTGACTCGCCACGAACGCCACGGCTCCACGCAGCCACAGATGCGAGCTCCGCTGCAGAGAGTGGGACCAATGAAACGGTTGGTCTAGACAGGGTGGTATGAAGCACATGAAACAGAGCAGAGTCGCTCCTGTCAACCAAGGTGGCTGCCAGCCAGCCGTGACCCCTCGGTTCAGAAGGGAAACTGCCTAAGTCAGGGCAGACGCACCTGACTAGGGGTCACACCCAGGATACCTGCCCACGTGGTCAGAGCAGCTGTCTGCAGGGCGGGACCCCCCACGGATAGGCTCCAGAGAAGAGTCCCCACCCACCGGCAGGGGCACCAAGACATTTATGGACAGACCCGGAAGGGGGGGCCCACCACTCTCCAGGGGCAGCTGAGGCCGGCTCCAGACCCCTGCGGAGACAGCAGAGCCCCGCACCCCAGAGGGCTGGCCCACGCCATGCTGACCTCCCTTGGCATCGGCCACAGGGGGCTCTGCCTGCTGGACGGAGGACGTCCCCTGCCCTGCTGCCCACCTGGCTCCGGAGACCCTTCCTCACAAGACGCCGACGACTCCCTGCCCACCGTGCCGTCTGCCGGACCTGCAGACGGAGACTCTGGGGCTCGGGTTCACCGTCCCCCAGGGATTGCTGTGTGTGTGTGTGTGTGTGTGTGTGTGTGTGTGTGTGTGCATGCGCACGTGTGTGAGATATTCCCTCAGGTGGTCAGAGTGTGAGTAGGACAGTGATGGTTGCTGATGCTCTGTCTGCTCCGCGTGAACCTGCGTGCAGCAACAGCCGAGTGCACAGTGTGGTCACCACGTGTGACTCCTGTCCGTCCCTTGGTGCCGGGCTGCTCCGCAGGCGGCTTGCTGAGCGAGTGCCCGGCTGACTTACAGGAAAGACTGTGTCACAAACATATAAGCTTGTGACAGCCACACAGCCTGGCCCAGGGGTGACCTCTCACGGGCGGTGTTGGTGGCGTGTGGCCTTCTGGAACGCAGAGCTGGGGGTAACGTCCGAACAAAACGAAGTGCCGTCTTTTCCCAATCCACACAGCAGCCCCACTCTGAAAGCGCGGTTACGCGGACACCATGCGCAGGCCGCTCCGGCTGCCGTAACGGAGCCGCAGAGCGGGCAGCCGAAACAGCAGACACTGCTTCCCCCAGCTCTGGACTCCGGGAGCCCGAGGGCTCCGGGCCGCCTCGCCGGCCGCTGGGGAGAGCCTCTTCGCGTCCTGAGAAGGGCGCTGGCCCCGTCGTGGGCGGGGGCTCCACTCCACTCGTGTTGGAGTTTCTCACAGCTCCCCCTCTGGGCAACACCGACGGGGTTCTCCCCGGGTGACACCAGGGAACCTTTAGGGACTCCTCTGCTCAAAGACACTACTGTCCCCTAACAACCCACCGGGACCTATGATCTAGCCAAGGACCTCGACAGGTCCTTGCAGCTACGTGGGAGCCACCGGCCCTGTTGGGCCACTTCCCTAGGAAAGCGGGGTCTGCTGGGATTCCATCAGCCCCCACGCACGTGGTCCCCCGCCCCCCCCCCCACAGGTGGCCGTGGGCCATCGGGAGACTCCAGGCCCCTGAGAACACAGTGACGTTTGGGGATTTTTTTTTTTAATGACTCTGTCTAGCAAGTCCCTAGTAACTTGCTAGATGAGACTCAATGGCAATGGCATCGAATAGGCAAAATGAGCTCATTGCCACAGCATAAGGTCGCAAGAGACTTTAGGAATCATTTGGTCTGTCAGCATAAACGCTCAAACGTTTTGTAGAGAATTTTTGTAAGAATTCATTCGAGCCAGAACTGAGTATGGCCGCAGGGCGGTGAGCTCTCCAGGGCTCTGAGGGGAAACGGTTTGCAGATCCCTCCACGCGTCATTGGGAATGAAGGGGGCTTCCATGGAGGCGGGAGAAAGCAAGTTGGGGAACGGTTGTAGGCTGGCTGAAGGTGGTGTTCCCTCATCCTTCGTTTTCTTTCAGATGTTTTTTCTTTATTTTTAGAGAGAGGGGAAGGAAGGGAGAGAGAGAGAGAGAAACATCCATGTGTGGTTGCCTCTCGCACGCCCCCTACTGGGAGCCGAGCCTGAAACCCAGGTGTGTGCCCTGACTGGGAATTGAACCGGAGACCCTTCGATGACACCCGACCCACTGGGCCGCCCCAGTCAGGGCTGTTCTCGCGCAGTCTTTTGAAGAAGGGTCTCAAAGGGGCATTTCGAGAGGGTGTTAACCTGGATGCACAGGAACAATGCCCAGGGCGGGCTTGAGGCCCAGGGAAGCCCTTTACTAAACAGGCGATAGGCCTGGGGTGTGACTGGCTACCACGTCCCGCCCAGTCAGGGCTTTAGGATCAGGTCCCCCAGGGGGGGACATTCCACAGAACCCCCTTTTCTTCCACAGAACCCCCTTTTCCTATGAGCATGTTCTAGATGAGGAAACGGGTTCGAGTCCTTGCACATCCTTTTTTCTTTCCCTTCCTTCCCTTGTTGCGCCCACTTCCCAGGCAAGCTCTGGGGGTGTAATGGCGGGAAATTGTGATGGGGACTGTAACCCAGCCCGCCGCTCTTCCAACATTGTTTCTGCAGGTGCTGACTCGGACTCACGGGTAGCTGGTAGGTGAGCAGCGTGTTTGCGTAAAAATCCAAGGAACTAACTTCAAAGTCGGATAACGACTCCGACCTTCAGGCACCCCAGCTCTGGGGGGTTTGCTGACCTTCAGCCATGCATTCAGGGTGACGTGAAGTCAGGTGACGCACACGGGACCCTCACCTGCCTTATTGGACTGGACGGCGCTCGTTGGCATGTACAGAACTTTGCCACCCCCTCCCCTGATCTCTCTGTTCCATCCCCTCTCCCTCCTTATAAAACCTCTGCCTCCACTGAGGGGGGGGGGATGGGCTCTGAGACCTGAGTCCCCCATCTGCCCGGGAGCTGGGCTCTGAGACCTGAGTCTTCCAGGTGGCTGGCACCTGAAAATAAATCCCTTTCCTTGACATCGGCACCTGCCCCTTTAGTACTGGCTTTCACAGAGGCAGGCAGCCGGACCTGTGTTCAGTCACAGGTTTTGGTGACTCCAGATGGGACACTGTGGACGCCAGTGGACGGCCCGGAGGGCCCGGGTTGGAGCCCAGCTGCTGGTGGCAGGCTGACCCAGCCTCTGAGAAATGCCAGCAGAAATTGCAGGAATCTCTCAGAGGCTGCCGAGAGGGTTTTATCCCGGGGGCTCTCCCTGCTCTTCCTCTCAAGCATCAGCCACCTTTCAACGCCTTGCTGGTGAACACGCCCAGGCTGGGTACGTCCCTGGTGTGCCCGGCCAGGAGCCCCTGCCCCAACGCTTGGGTTCTTTGAACCATTTGGGATCCTGTAGGAGCCAACAGGTGCCGCTTGGCAGTAGCCACGGCTCAGTGACAACAACAACAACAACAAAAAAAAAAATCCCAGTTCCCCAGCGTGGGGTTTGGTTGGGGGGCTCTCTTCGTTTTGGTGTGGGTCTCATGTGCTTTTCTTGTAGCACGCTGCTTTTTAATCGCCTGTTGGTTTGGCTTCTCTCTTCCGCTGCTGGAGGAAGTCTGTTTCTGCTCCAGAGTGTTCTCTGTGGTTTCCCTCAGCGGCCTGAAATGAAACTTTGGTGACAACTTGTTGCCTGCTTTCTTGTCTGTTGGGAGCTTGGTTTGATCTTTGCCGTTTCATATGCCCCGGGAACCTCCCGCCTCTGCCATTTGGGCTTTGTGCCCTTTGGAGTTGTCGGGGTTGTTGGTGGTGCTCTTCGGCGTGGGCTAAGATTCTAAGACTGGTCCCGGTCCCCTCCTTCCGGAGGATTTAGTTTGAGCGTACTCGTTTGTTGGAACCTTGTCTTTGCTTTAGACGTGGCTTCGTTTCTCTTTGGAAGAAGCAGCTCCGTCTCAATTCCATCAGAGAGTCCAGCAGGTTGTATTTCAGACTAATTAGAACTGTGTTGCCAAAGGTCTGGTAAATGGGGTGAGATCATTGACGTGCAAGCTTTCCTGTGACATCATGAGGGTTCTACTTGGAAAGGATCTAAATTGACGGTTTAAGGAGGGAAGAAGATCTCAGTCCCCTCTCACACGGTAAAACTCAGAAGGAAAAGGGGGAAAAGGGCATTTTAAAACTTATGCGGCTCAAGCCATGACAAGCCTGATATGTCCTCCACCTCTTCTCCAGCCCCCTAAACCTTGTCCAGGTCTCTGGATCATGAAACAGCTCACTTCTGAGCATACGAAAGGAATGCAGTAATCACCAAGAATAAAAAATGTGAGTGTATTGGCCAATGGAAAGAAGACTGTTTCTGAAAGTTATCAGTGTATTCATGAATTTGCCAATCTAGAAGAATGCTAACGACTTTTGGTTATCGCTAAAAATGGAAAATGCTAGCTAAGTTGGGAAAAAAACCACATGAGTTGGGTAATAAAGGATGTAACTTGCGGCAACATATTCTGAAGGAAATGGAATTGCTAGGAGGTCGTGCTAAAGTTGGTTGTTTCTAGATGGGTTCAAAGGGCAAACTGAAAGGGACCGGGGGAGCTGCAGGGGGCCTGTGTGGGTCGCAGGGTTCTGGTGTAGGCCGAAAAGCATCGTGTGGAAGGGAGAAGCAAGGAGAGAGGTTACTGGGGACGTGGAAGAAGATGAGAAAGGGCAGAGGAAAGGGACATATGGGAAAGAAGGACATGTAGAGATGGAAGCTCAAGGAGGGCAATGGAAACAGGGGGAAAATAGGAAAGGAAAAGAAAGGCACAAAAACAGGTGGTAAAGCGAAGTGATCATTTTAATGATGAATGGAAAGGCCGGGAGTTCTCTTTGATTCTCCAAAACCAATCCTTAGTCCCCAGCAGAAACCCCAGGGACAGTTAATTGACAGCAAGGAGCCAGTTAATTGGTTTTTTCCCGTTGTAATTCTGGTGGTTATCTCCAAATGTTGTCACCAAAAGAAGTACGTTCCTCTGTCAATTGCATTGTGACCAGATCTGCTACCTTGCCATTTGAAATACGTTCTGTCATTATTTTTACTCTGATGCATCTGCAAAAAGGTTGCATCTCCTGACTTATTCTAAAATGCGAATTTCTGATAATAAATTTTTGAATCATACTTTTGACATAGAAGAGCTTTGTAGGACTCTGGGAAATGAATGGGCTTGTGGAGGCGGGGGGTGGATAATGGGGGGAGGCAGGGATCGATTGTGGGGCTGAATGAACTGAGGGTGATTATTGTTCTTGTTGCTTTGTTCAAAATATCGCTGCTTTTTAAAAACGTGTTTGTTCTCTGAGACCAGTTTGGTCAACTGCAGCAAGGTTGAAGCATTTCTATTTTCTCCCTGGCTGATCCCCGCAGAATTTGGAAACCCTTAATGAGTATTATCATTGTCATGGGAATACGTTTCTTTGCATGAATCCCATAGTCACGTGATTTTCTTTCCAGTTTCCATTTGTGGATTTGTAAGCCAAGACTTTGACAGGAACTTCATGTCTCAGAGAGACATGTCGAGACTCTGAATGTCAGCAAAAGGCTTTGAAGAATGAAGATTGACTTTGGAGCTGATACAAGCCACTTGGAGAAACGGCCTGGCACCTGAGTTATTCATGCGGCTCATGGCAGTCTTTCCAGGTAAGGAGCACAGGTTGCTTTCCTGGGAGATGGCGAGGAAGAACCTCAAGACGTTTTGGGGACCTCGAGAACTTGAAGAGTTTACCCAAACCTACAGGTGTGGCAGGCGAAGCCTGGAGGCAACTGTGTGGCTTGGTTTCTTGGCCCTGAGAGGCTCAATCTACAAATTCCTTGTAACGTTACCACAAAGCGGATTCCAGAAAGCCTATGTGATTAATCGCTATTTCTTTTTTTGTTCGTGCAAATAATCAGGCCAAATTGAAACTGGACTTAATGCACTAAATGAATTGGTCGTAATTTGGCTCCTTGATAAAAATGAGGGTGATTTTAGGGCAAAAAAAAAATGTGTTTCAATAGAATCTATTATACGCAGTTATGAATGTTAATCTCTAATTCAGTAAATTGTCTGTAAAATTTTACTTTTCACTTGTGAACTACACTGGATCCTAAATTTTTCTAGTTTTCTTAAATGTTTTGGCTACACTCGTCTAACTTCCATAAAAAATGGAAGAAAAATGGCTGGCGGGGATTTGTAACAGGGGAATCTATAACTCACCCCACCGTTCCTCTGACTTTGTTTCTGCAAATGCTGACTCCGACTAATATGCAGCTCGTAGATGAATAGCATGCTTGGAGAAGGATCCTAGGAACTAGCCTCAAAAGATACAGACTCTGACCTTCAGGCACCCCAGCTCTGGGGGGTTTGCTGACCTTCATCCGTGGAGCCAGGATGACACGCAGTGAGGCAACTAAACCAGGATGGCGCACACAGGACCGTCACCTGCCTTATGGGACCGCACGGTGCTGATCTGCACGCAGAGAACTTTGCCACCCCCTCCCCTGATCTCTCTGTTCCGTCCCCTCTCCCTCCTTATAAAACCTCTGCCTCCACTGAGGGGGGGGATGGGCTCTGAGACGTGAGTCCCCCATCTTCCCAGGAGATGGGCTTTGAGACGCAAGTTCCCCATCTTCCTGGAGGCTGGCACCTGGAAATACGTTGAGATCGGCACCTGCCTCTTGAGCATTGGCTTCCGTAGCAGCAGGCAGGTGGACCTGCGCCCAGGCACAGGACGGGCTGGGCTCTGCAGGACAGCAGTGGCCCCAGGGCCTTGACACCTTCCCCATAAGAAGTCTGGCAGGGTGAAGGTATGAGAGATGGTGGCTTAAAAAGAGGCTGGAAGAGGACAGAAATGAGTGATTTTGAGAACCCGGCGAGGACAGAGGGTCCCATGCGTGTGGCTCGGTCTCTGAGTTGAGGTTGGCTGCGGCAGCTGAAGGGGAAGAGGCACGCCCTCCCCACCCCGCTTCCTCTTTTGGCAGATGGTGAGTGAGTTCAGACTGTGCTGTAGGGTTTCTCTGCCGGCGACTCAGAGGAGGAACCGGGCCCACCTCCTCTCACACATGCAAGTTGAGGGAGAGGCCATGACTTACTGTGGGCACAGCCATGTAGAACCTCAGCCAGGCCCCGCCCACAAGAAGCCCAAGTGGGGCCTTGGGCCGCCACAGTAAACTTCACCCAGGAGATGCTCATGACGGAGCTGAGACTAGACCTAGTTCTCTGTGCTGTCGCCAGACTCCTGGAAGAGTCATGATGCAGGGGCCTGGCTGTGCTGAGGGGAGGCTCAAGCCCGCATCAGGACTCTCTGCAGCCCGGAGAGCACCACCACGGGGTCATCTGCCCCGAGGAAGGCTGCTGAGCAAGAGCGTCCACATCTGGATTGTTCTTTCTCCGCAAACTTCCCTCCCGACCCTTCTCTCTCTCCGCTCCCATCACGCTCAGCAGAGGCCTCCGCCACATGCCCCCTGCACAGAGCTGTCCGACACCCTCTGGCCTCCCACCTCCAAGCCACACTCCTTCCCTGCCTTCCTCTCTCCCGTCACAGAGAACAAAAGGTCCCAGCTCCTACCTAAGACCAGCCCCCCCAGGGTCCCCAGATCCCCCTCCCTCCTCAGTGCCCCCGTTCCTGCCTTTATCTGCTTTCTCCCCACATCAATTTGTCACCCCCTACTGGCTCATTCTCAACAGACTGTGAACGTGCATGAGAACCTCCCATCTGAAAAAATACTCACCCTTCAAAACAACAAGGAGATACCCCCCACGCATCCATTAAAGTGTTAAAATCCAAAAACGCTGACAGCCCTGAATGCTGGCGAACGTCTGGAGCAGGAAAAGCCCTCACTCACTGCTGGTGACGATACAAAATGGTACAGCCACTTGGAAGACCGTGTGGCAGCTTCTTCCAAACCCAAAATGCTCTCTCTCCTTGAATTTATTGGGGTGGCGTTGGTTAACAAAGCTGCGCAGGTTTCAGGGTGCAGTTCTGTCCCACGTCATCTGTCCATTGAATTGTGCGCTCACCACCCCAATCCAGCCTCCTTCCGCCACCATTTACCCCCCCTTGCTGCTCCCCCAGGGTCACCTTTCCCTCTGGTGATCAGCACACTGGTGCCTGGGTCTGAGGGTGTGTTTTGAGGGGGTTGCTTGATTCCTTCACCTTTTTCACCCAGCCCCCCAAGGGCCCCTCCCCTCTGACAGTTCTCAGCCTGCCCTCCGTCTCTATGAGTCCGTTTCTGTTTTGTTTGTTCATTTATTCTGTTCATTAGATTCCACACAGGAGCGAGATCGTATGGTACTTGTCTTTCTCTGGCTGGCTTATATCACTCAGCATAATGCTCTCCGGGTCCGTCCGCGCTGTCGCAAAAGGTGAGATTTCTTCTTTTTTAGGGCTGAGTAGGACTCCATTGTGTAAATGTCGCACAGCTTTTTTATCCACTCATCTACCGATGGACACCCGGGCTGCTTCCAGATCTTGGCCATTGTGAAGTAACACTGCAATGAACATAGGGGTGCATACATGCTTTTGAATTAGTGTTTAAAATTTCCTTGGATATATTCCCAGAAGTGGAATCTCTGGGTCATAGGCAATTCCACTTTCAGCTCTTTTGAGGCAACTCCACACCGCTTTCCACGGCGGCTGCACCCGTCTGCATTCCCACCAGCAGTGCATGAGGGGTCCCCTTTCTCCACAACCTCACTGTGGCGGGCTCCGGCCAGCAGAGTCCGCCCGTTGTGACCGAAGACGAGAACAAATGCACAGGCGACACCAGTCCTGTGGGGAAAATGGGGACGGCACGGCCACTCTCAGGAGGAGAGAGCCCCGACTTTTGCCTAGACAGGCTTTTATCGCTTCCCTCGGGTCTTATACCAGAGAAGGATTTGTTATCTATGACACAGAATGTCGTTGTCTACATTTTAGGTACAATCTAGGAAATGAAAATAACACATGCAGAAGGGAAAGGTGGCAAGCTGATTAGCTACGTCCTTGAGAAAGTTCACACAGGCTTTGGAAATTACCTTGAAGATAGACAATATACGTTACTGTTTCGGACCAGGGGGAGGAGTTTCAGCAAGAGCGAGCCGTAACAGTCTGTGCGCATTTTCTAGGCCTGATCCCCACGGGAAAACTCGGTTTGAGGGTCTGGCTCCTGCCCACCACCTCGCTTCTGTAGGTTCTCCGTACAGAGCTGAGTCACATTTGCCGGACCCAAACAAGCCGGTCCTCTACACCCCACCAGAACCTGTTGCTGATTTATTGACGACGGCCATTCTGACAGGTGTGAGGTGGTGTCTTATTGTGGTTTCAGTTTGCATCTCTCCGATGAGTAGTGATGTTGAGCGTCTTTTCATAGGTCTCTTGGCCCTCTGCGTGTCCTCTTCGGAGATGTATCTATCCAGTCCTCTGCCCATTTTTAACTGGATTGGCTTTTGTTGTCTTGGGGTTAAGCTGTATGAGTTCGTTATGTATTTTGGATGTTAACCTCTCACCAAATGTATCATTGGTGAATATCTTCTATTCAGTGGGTTGTTCCATTATTTTCTCAATGGTTTCCTTTGGCGTGGAAAAGCTTCTTAGGTTGATGTAGTTCTAGGTGTCTATTTTTTCCTTTTCTTCCCCTTGCCCAAGAAGTCACATTCAAAAAAAAAAAAAAAATCATTACTAAGAATGATGTAAAAGAGATTACTGCCTATGTTTTCTTCCAGGAGTTTTATAGTTTCAGGTCTTACATTTAAGTAATTCATTTTAAGTTTATTCTTGTATGTGGTATTAAAAAAGTGGTTGTTTCTTTTTTTTTTTTTTTATGTATCTGTCCAGTTTTCCCAAAACCATTTATTGAAGAGACTGTTTTTACCACATGGGATGTTCTTGCCTCCTTTGTCATAGATTAATTGATCATATTAGCATCAGTTTATTCTGGGCTCTCAATTCTGTTCCATTTATCTATGTACAAGGAGGGGACCCCCCCAAAACAGAATTATCTTTTGGAAGACAGGCCCCTTGTAGCCCAGGCTTCCCCCACTAGGTGAGAGTTGTAGAAACCCCTCCGTATCAGTGCACCAACTGGCGTTGTTGTGAGAGGCTGCGTTCAGCTTTGGCAAATTTTTTGTAACACTCTTTCAATGTGTTTGCCCATTTTGTGATGGTGATTTATGAGCGCACCTGCCCACACGGAGCTGAGTGTTCAGCAGTTTTTTTACCAAAAACACCATGACCCCCTTTACCGCACCCTCCCTATTCACCGAATTTCGGACGAAAAAAGCCCTTAAAGGGAAACGGTTTTCTGATGTGGAAGGAGGGAAACAAAAAAAGGCAGAAGCACCGAAGGGCAACAACATCGACACGTTCAAACACTGTTTTGAGCTGTGGAGAAAACGCCTTAATAGGTGCATTGTATCAAATGGAGAGCCCTTTGAGGGTGACCGAAGGTTAAACATGTAAGAATAAGTACACATTTTTTAAAATAAATAAATTCCAGTTTTTTTGGTGCCCCACCCATACCTGTTTTTATGTCAGTACCATGCTCTTCTAATTGCTATGGACTCGTATTTTGTTATCCGGTGGCCTGATCCCTCCAACTTTGTCCTTCTGTCCTCCTTTCTCAGGACCGCTGTGGCTGTTTGGGGTCTTTTGTGGTTCCATATAAATTTCTAATTCTGTGAAAAATGCCGCTGGTATGTTGACAGGGAGTGCACTGAAGCTGCAGGTTGCTTTGGGTAGTACAGCCATTTTCACGGATGTCGAGTCCTCCCATCCATTCATGGAACACACTTTAAATGGAATGAATTCAATTAAGCGCCAGGCGCTGTTCTGGCCCCGGAGGTAACCGCAGGAAACGGAACAGCCCAAGCCCCCTTCTCCCTTTTCCCTTCCCCTACGGAGGGTGGGGGGCGAGGCGGGTGCGGACGGCGGGCCGGGGGCCGACTCCGCAAATGTCAGTAAATTGCGTGATCCGTGCCCCCGCCCCCGGCCACCCCGCCCCCGGCCCCCAGGAGGCGGGCGCTCGGCGCGCGCACCCGCGCTGGGGCCTTGCCCTGCGTTTCCGCGAAGGCCGCCTGGCGACCGAGCCCAACGCTCCGCCCAGCGGAGCCTCCCTGCCCGCTTCTGCGCGCGCCAGCCCGGGCGCGCGGAACCAGGTGCGGAAGGGCGCCGGCGGAGCCCGGCTGCAGGCGGTGGGGCCGCGGCCCCGCGTCCCGGACTCGAGCGAGGACACGCTGCCAAGGTAGGTCGTAGACCGCGGGATGGCGGGGCGCGGGAAGGGGTGACCCGGGGCGGGAAGGGAGGGCCCGCGCGGTGACCGCTCGGCTGACGCGCGGCCCTGCAGCCGCTTCCCGACCCCCCTCCTCGAATGCCTTCGGCCCCCGCAGCCCCGGCCCGTCCGGGCCCTGCGGGTTTAAGGGCGTCTGTCCGTGTCCCCAGCGCGCGCTCTGCTCCTTCCCCACTCGGACCTGGGCCCTCCCGCAGCAGGGGTGCCCGACACCCCGGGCATCGGCTGCTGCGGGGAGTGAGCCGTTCGGCTGAGGGGCGCAGAGGGGCCCGGGGCCGAGCGCCCCATGTCCCTCCAGATCCGTCGCGTGGAAGCTGGAGGGGGCGAGGCAGAGGAGCGGACCCCCTCCGGGGCCGGGATGGGGTGAGGGCCTGCGAGCGAATCCGCTACTGCGTGTCAGCCCCAAGCAAATCAGCCAGTGAAACCCAGTTAGGAGTCCGGCAAACAGTCAGCTCACTGGAAAACGCTAGATATCCCGCCTCCTTTGATTTCCTTCCCCTTTTTTTTTTTTTTTTTTTTTTTTTGGCAAGAGATCTTAGAAACCAGTATGACATGCCCTAAGGTCAGCTCTGAGCTCTGAGCGGGGCAGGTGGGAGGGGCAGAGGCAGGTGTGGAGAGTCCTGGAGCGGCCCCCCTCCCCTCTGCGTGGGGCTCCACAGGCCACACCTGACCCACACCGGGGCAGGGTTTCTCAGTGCCCTCCCCAGCACTCGGGCAGGAACGGGGCAGGTGCGAGGCCTTACCAAAACCCAAAGAAAACACCCGGGAGACCTCCCTAGTATGTGGTGTGCTGGGGAAGATTTACCTGTTTGTCCCAGGAAGTGACTTGAACGTTTACGTTCTGTACCTCACAAGTTATTTCTCGATTTTAGAGCATCAAAAACCTGCACGGCTCTTTTATTCTTATCTGGATTTCCTCTAAAGTGTCTCATGTATATATTTGAAAGTTAAAGAAAACCTGCCTGAAATGTGGTTCCTACGATTTGACAAATAGTGTTATAGTTTGCCTTACAAAAAGTTAGAAAAACCGTAGCCCAGAGATACTGTCTTGAAAGTGAAACTTACTAAAATAAACATTCCATTCCGCCCACTTGCGCCCCCAAAGCCGAATTGGACTCATTTTCCCGTTACATTTATACATTTATAAACCTTCCAGCTCTTGAAGAGTCCATGGCGTGCATGTTCTTTGACTTCCTCATTTTCTTTTCCCGAGTCCTAAGTGCTCTTGAGTGGTAAGATGCACTTAGATTTTACGTGACTGAGTAAGAAAAACCGCTGCTGGTCGCCCTCCATGGTGCCCCTGGAGGGAGCACTGTGGATTCCAAGACGTTCAGATATCAGAAGGAAACAGGCCTTTTACGGAGGGAGAAGTCCGGTCTGAGCAAGAGCAGAGCTGGAGAAAGGAGAAAACCCGAAGAGAAAGCCTGGTGAGGGCAGCTGGGCCCAGCGGCTGCCGGCGTCTCCGGGTCTCCGGAGCGGCTGAGTGCACCTCCTTTTCCTGCTGCCGGGGCTCTACAAACCGGACACGGGAGAGGAGTTGTGGACCATTGCCATTGTTGTCGTCGTCTTAATTCTGAGGGTTTTTAAAATATTTAAAATTTGGGTGCACCTGGTCACCTGACACTATACTGGTGAGTCAACAGAAATCTTGAAAATGTTCCCTAATGAGTAGGCAAAAAAAGAAAATGAATTTTAGCACATTTAGCTATTTCCTCTTCTGACGGAGGTCAGGGAGATGAGGCAAGTCTGCTGGGCTGACAAAGCCAGCAGCAAGGTCAGGAGGACCACCCCGGAGCTGTGTGGCCCGGTCTTCATCCCTCCCCCCACAGAGAACCTGCCGGCCCGCCCGCCCCAGGACAGCTCCCTGAAGGGGCAGGGCCCAGGTGTTCTGGCCGGTGTGCGCTCCCCCGCCCCCCTCTCAGCCCCAGTCCTTCGAACAAGCTGGCATGAGGCACACTTGCACAGAGAGGTCAAGGTTTTCCTCCGCTGTGTCACAGTGACAGGCGACAAAGCCGTCTGGGTAGGAGCAGGCGACCAGGAACGGCGTGGGGAGGAAAACAAAGTGAAAGGAAGAGGTGCTTGCAAGGAGTCGTCCTAAGGAGCAAGTGCGACTCTGGGTCGAGCAGGAGATTTCTCACAATAGCCTTAGGACCTACTCCGACCGATAAAACAGAAATCCATCAGTGAGTCGAGGAGGAGGAAACCTGGAAACCGAGGTGAGGAGGCGGGCGCCAGGCTCGGGAGCACGCCGAGGGCCGTGGGACCCTGGTCCCAGGGGGAGTGAGAGGAAGGCGCAGAATGGATGCCGCCGAGAATAGGTATGTTTTCGTAGAGGACAGGCTGGATCGAAGCCCAGTGAATGCAGATGGGAAGGGGCAGAGATTGGGCCAATTAGAACGACTCAGCCCGGGGAGAGAGAGATGGCGCCGTCAGGCATCAGGATGATGGGCATCCCCAGTGTCGAGAAACCAGAAGATGGGGCGGAAAATGCGAGGAAAAGCAGGATGAAGGAAATGTTATGGAAATGGAACAAATGGTCCGGAGGCCAAAAGAAAATGCCATTTCCCGGGAAAAAGTATCACTAAAGATGCGAACACGTAAAGCAGCTTTTTCTTCTCTCTTCCACAGTCTCTGTGTCTCAACTTGTCATTTTTAAATTTGCCATTTAATGTCGTGCTATTGTTAAAAAATAAAATTCTAGATGATTGGCCTGATTTTTACCAACCTGCCTTCCACGGGGCAAAGCCAGATCTGCCCGCGGACGTGAGAGCGTGCCACCCGGTGGGGGGTCGCCGGGTGCCCCTGGTCGGCAGTCACGGCACCACCAGCTTGGTTCTGGGAATTCCTGCCTCCCGGAAGAGGCAATCAGAAACCGGACGTGGGAAGAGAGGGTTCCCAGGCACACAGCCAGCCCAGGGACACAGGCCCCATGCCGCTCCCAGGGGCGACTCTGAGCATCCGTGCACTTGGGCCTGGACCTGCCCTCCCCTTCCCAAGACCCGCCCTGCCAGCCAACAGCAGACTGGCAGCACCCACGTGTCTTCAACCCTCTGCCTCCTGGGATCAGGGCTGACCTGGACCTCACCCCCTGAGACTAGCCACCTTCCGGGGGAAGCAGGTGGGGCAGCTTCCACCGTCCTGGGAAGGCATCCAGGCAATGTGGGGCTCTCCCAACAGCGAACCCCAGCAACCACCCACAGTAGTCGGTGGTCAGGCGTGAGACCCTCACCCTGCAGGGGACGGGGAAGGGGGCGGGGAGGAGCGAGATCAAGTGAGCCGGGGCTCAGGGTTCCAGGGTCCCGTCAGACCCAACGAACAAAAGGCCAGTGCAGAGAGAACACCGTTGAGAAGTTCACATCAGCCCCAGAGGAGCAGTGAAGCAAGCGTGGGGCCCCTCCGCTGTGCGGGGCCTGGGACCGAAGCAGCCGTGGCCGAGGGCTGGCCTTCAGGAAGGCTGATCTCTCTGCAGTCGGGGAGAGATTTAAGAGCTCCACGGACAATTTCAGGCAGGGGGCCAAGAGGAGAAATTCGATTTCTCAAGCAAACCAGAATCAGTTACCAGACAGCTGCTGGAAACTGGAGTGAGAGTGTGAGGCACCAGGAACAAAGAAGGGGAGGGGAGAGGAGAGGACTTCTGATTGTGTAGTTGTGTGTGTGTGTGTGTGTGTTTCCCGGCTGCTGAAGCTCTACAGATGTAGAGTGAAGGCGGAGAGGGGCTGCCATCCGAGAGAACAACAGAGGGGGCACAGGCCCCAGGGCAGATGTTCAGGTAGAAGGGATTCGCCCCTCAACGTGGCATTCCACAGCCGCGGGCGCCCTCTGCTGAGAAGGGGCACGGCAATGACATCGCAGGTGACAAAGGCATGTCTGGATGCTCTAGGTGGGTACAGAGTTACGGGGTCAGCTCTGGGCAGAGGACCCTGGGTAGTGCATGGCGTGTGGAGCCTGCAGCCCGTGGCAGTTCTGGCCTGGGACCTCCCAGACTCCTCTAGCGTGCCCTGAGGGGCATTCCATCACTGTTCCCAAGATGGGCCAGGGGTCTGGTCCGCTTGTTTTTGGCTTGACGTCCTGTGCTCTTTAGCGGTCATCGTTTCATTTTGATCCGGGGCTGGCGGCTGCCCCGGCGTTGGACACAGAAGGACCCCACCATCATAGAGCCGCAGCGTTCTGGTGGAGACAGAAGCTGTGAGGGAGAGAATTCCTTTCTCACCTTGGAGTGAGGAAGACTTTTGGACTGAAAATGCAGATTCTAAGAAAGAAAATGCCTTTAGACGTGAAACAAAACTCAGAAACTTCTGTGTGGTGAAAAACAAACTCCAGTGTAAGCGAATCAAGGGGCAAGTGGCAAGGAAAGGGGACCAAAGAGATGACTCATCGCAAAGGGCCAGGCTCCCCGCTGCAAACCCATACGAAAACAAAAGAGCAACTCAGTAGAAAAATGAGCAAAGATACAAGTTAACGAGAATGGCTGTTACAGATGTGACGACAGGCTCGATCCCGCTCAGAGCAGGAGAACGATTTTTCGTTTATGAATTTGATCCTTACCCCAGAGCTTGCTGACCACCCCAGGGAAGAGGCCGTGGGGAGGCAGAGCTCTCCCACCTTGTGGGCAGCCACCAGGCCGGGGCCGTGGCCTTTTCCATCAGAATCAGAGGTGCACAGCTCCTCGTGTACCCGGTCCCTTCTGTCTGCCCCCAGACCTACCCCCACCATCCCTGCCCACGCTGTCCCTACCCTTTATTTGCTCTGGCCTCCTGTCTTCTGTGGGTGCAGCCACCAGCATCCTTGTTCTCTGACTTCTGCTTGGGTTCCACCCACGTGGAGCCCCAAGAGAAGGGAGGGAAGGCCGTGCTGGGTCAGTTACTGACCCCTCAGCTCCGTCTGGCTTGGGTCACAGCTCCGCACACAGCATTCGATTCTCCCAGAGTCCTGCATGGGCGCCTGCCCTCCGCCCCTCAGGCCCAGGTGGGTAACAGCCCCCGTCACACTCGTACGGTTTGCCTCCGTCCTGTTCACCCATCGGGTTAAAGGCTGTCTCGGGATGCACTCCGCGGCTGGGACTCTCGCCGACTGGCCCTTTCGCCCACAACCCTGGTCCCGGCAAGTTTCCCTTCGCAGAGGCAGGCCCTGTGCAGAAGGACGCCTGTCGGAGACGATTCGGCACAGGAAAGGCGGGAAGCAGCTGGAGTAGCCCCCATTCGGACTGATGATGTAGATGGTGCCTGTCTGCTGGACGGGCGGCGGGACTGTTCGCAACAACTACAGCAGTGTCTCTGGGTGCCGCTGCAGGAAGGCCTCGCAAATCTTCCTCGGGAAAAGACAGGGCAGGGTGGGGGGCGTGTGGACACCAAGCCTTGTCCGAAAAACCGGAGAAGTCACATCGGTTTGCTTCTGCTTATGCAAGAGGTACTCTGAGGGGCTCACCAAAAAGTGGTGATGATGATTAATAATAATAATAATAATAATAAAAGTACTTTTTTAAAGGGAGCAAGTCTCCTCACCACTTGCTTTTTGTGTGTTGAACGCTTTGGAACCGGATGGTGGGGTCACTGCAGAGAGCATTGCCTTTAAATCCCTCCCTCACGGCCAGGGTGCTTGAGGGCGAGGCGGGGTGGGAGGCGGGCAGTCTGGCCCCCGGAGGCTGGCGGGTGGATGGAGGCCGGGACCAGGACTCTCGGGCCGCTGTCTCCATTGTCTCCTCTGAGCCCATTTGCATCAGACACTGGAGCGGCTTGACCTCCCGATGCTGATTTCCTTTCAGATGTGAAAGTGAGGAAGGAAGGAAGGACTCTCGAAGCAACAAAGATGCTCTGGGGCCACGACGCCTGTGCGATTAGACCACTTACCTTGTGTCTCCTGGGTAAGTGTTCCTTTTTGTCACGGCTCTTGTGGGAGCAAGCCTGTGCCGTCATGGTCGCCGAGAGCCCTTGCGGGGAGCAGCCAGCTGAGCCCCACGCAGCCTGCGCGGTGCCAAGGGTCAGGTGGGATGCAGGCAGGGAGACTGCGCTGATGGTCTGGCGTCCATATAGGTTCCTGACCTGCTGTCAATTTGACGGGGGGAGGGGAGCCGAATAAACAGGAATGACTGAAGGTTCGGGAACAGTGGGGAATGCCTTCCTGTGTGATTTGGAGAGTCAGTCCTCTTCACACCCTCATTCTGATCTACGTGGAATCCGTCACCTGCCCTCATTTGGAAAGAGGCCGGGCCCCTGCTCCCCGACCAGCGCGGCCAGACTTGGGAATCCGTCCCTGAACTCCGGTTTAAGGCTTCAGTCGTTACTGCCCTTTCTTGTGGTCATTTTGTGCCTTTTCTCTACCTTTCTACCGATTCTCGTCCAGCCTCACCGCGTCACCTGTTCCATGGTTGTGAGTGGGACATCTTCCGGCAGGACCGTCCGCACAGTGTGTCCATGACATCCAGGGCTGCTGCCCCTCACGGTGCCGCCCAGACAGCTGAGCAGCAGCCCGCTCACCGTGCCCGACGCCTTCCTCCCCCCGCCAACCACCCTTTACCTGCTGTGACTCTCTCTACCTTCAAAGTCTGTTAATCAGCCACATGCTTATTCATACTTGGAGAATTTTCTCAGACAGGCTCGCTCTCAGAATGCTTCCTCAACGATACCTTGCCGTCGGTATCGGCTCCCACGCGGGTCTCGCTTGGGGTCCACGCAGGATGAACTCCCTGGACCAGCCGCTGCTGATACCGTGTCCACCATCTGGGAGCATCAACTTGCGTGTGTGTGTGTTTGTTTGTTTAGCACAGGAAGTCTTTGCTCAAAAGTAGCACGTGTGCAAAAATACCAGACTCAGAACAGCAGTTACACGCTGAACCCGGAGAAAGTATGGCTTGCCTGACATGTGTTTCTTTTTTCTAGGGTACAGCTGCCTCATGTTTGGTTTTTCACAACCTTTGCCTGGTAAGAGATTTCTCCTGGATTGACTACATTTTGTGCAAGGGTCGTGCTGTTGGGTGACCCTTCAGAAGTGCCGTACGGGAGTGGGGAAGGGGAGGTCCTGCAAAGTGTGGGAAATTTGATATTTCCGATCTCAGGTCTGGGGCCCATTTTGTTTGAAATGTTTTTCCCAAATATTTTTTCTGGAAAAGGAGGCAGAATTAGCCAATTCTGGTTTTCACATTTGTCTGATGAAACTGTTACAAGAGATGAACGCTGGAGGTCATTTAAAAACCCCTTAAAGCAATATTCCATTTAAACCCCTTAATAGAAGAATGGGGAGACGCAGATTTTGCCAAACAAAAATGATCCAAAAATAATTTCCCTTTAAAGTGCGTTTTTCTACCTCTTTTTCACTACCTGGTACCAGAGAAATGAAGATACTTTTCTTTCTTTCTTTCTTTCTTTCTTTCTTTCTTTCTTTCTTTCTTTCTTTCTTTCTTTCTTTTAGGTTTTATTTATTTATTTTTAGAGAGGGGAAGGGAGGGAGAAAGAGAGGGAAACAATGTGTGGTTGCCTCTCATGCGCCCCCTACTGGGGACCTGGCCCGCAACCCAGGCCTGTGCCCTGACTGGGAATCAAACCTGCGACCCTTTGGTTTGCAGGCCCGTACTCATTTCGCTGAGCCAGGGCAGGAAGATGCTTCTTTAAAGTAAACTTCTGGTCTGCGTGTGTAACTCCGTGCCCAGAGCTTCACTCTGTGTCCAATACACACCCAGTCCTGTGGCAACCATGGCGGCGGGGGTGGGGGGTGGGGGATGACGCCTCCGAGGCTCGCTGCCAGCTTCCACCTCCCCGCTGCCAGCATTGGGTACCCCACTTCCCCACCTCACCATCTGCAGCTAAGGCATGTCCTTCAGCATCGTTGCGGGGTGACCTGCCCAATCCGGGCCCATTCAGGCACACATTATTCCCCCACCCCCACCCCCGTGCCTCTGGGACAGGGAATGAGTTCATGGGTGGGGGGGTATGCAGAGGGTGGAGGGCTGGGTGGGCTGCCCCAGGAGCTGGGAGGTGAGCAGAGAGACTGGGGCGGCCCAGGACGCCTGGGTGTTGCAAACCAGTGAGCCGGGCAAGTCGGGGAAGAGCTGAGTGAGCTCCGGCTCTGCCCACGCAGTGCTGACTTCCCACTCCCTGCCCTGACATCGGGGCCCATTCATTCATTGTATTCGTTCACATCCCATGCCAGGACAGCCACCCCTCCTCCCTGTGTCCCCAACAACACTGGGCTCCGGGGAGGGCTCCTTTGCCGGGGGTGTGGGCTGCAGACCCAACGGGCGGGCTGGACCGGGTCCCAGATCACCCCTTCGGTTCCGGATTCCCGTGTGTGCTCACTTGGTCCCCTGTTCCCTTTAGAACACTCAAATAACACTTGTGAGTTTAAAATGGTGTTAAGAAATTTCCGGTCAATCGTATCATGGAAATTAAGAAACTCTTCCATTGCACCAACCCGCTATACATTATGGTGCATAAAGAGGTGAGTTTGACATTTCATTTTTCTCTTGCTGAATGTATTACCTTTCTCCTATGGGAGTGGGGAGGGGAGGTCCCACAAGCCACAGAGCTCCCTGGCCTGGGTGTATTTGATTCAGAGCTTTGAAACTCCAAAGACAAAACACAAATCCTTTTGTAATTAGGTCGAACACTAACAATTCAAGGCTATTTTTAACACAGCATGTTTATAACCAAAGCCAGCTTCTACAGCTCAAAGCCTCAGAAACAAAATAAGTATTGTGGGTGGTTTTCACAATTCGTTCTCTAAATCGGTACATCTCAATGATTAAAAGTGAGTCATTTTCTGAAGGCAGGAGTCCAAAGGCCTGGTGACCAGATTGATCGATGGCTTGTGTTCCCTTTCCTTTGCTCGGGGACACAGATGGCCCCTGAGAAAATGTCCCGGCCCAGGCCCGGGGCCTCGAGGGGCTGGAGCAGGCAGGCTGGGCGCGGGGCTCAGGCTGCCTGCACTGACCCTCCCGCTGCGGGGCCGATGCCGGGACCCAGGACAAAATGGACAGCGCCCGCCCTGGCTCTCCTCTTCCCACATGGGACAAGCACCCCCACAGGTCGCAGGTGGGCCCAGGAGCTCCTCAGGGTGACCTTTTGTTCGGTGGCTACTTGGCTTAGAGCTGTTACCACTGCTGACAGACCCAGAGGGCCTTCGAGTTTCTCCTTGGTGCCTTCTAAAGTCTTTTTTTTTTTTTTAATCCCTGCCTGAGGACATTTTTTTCATTGCTTTCAGATAGAGAGAGAGACACACACGGATTGATTGCCTGGCACCCAGACCAGGGATCAAACCCACAACCTTCAGGTTACAGGACAATGCTCCAACCAACTGAGCCATGCTGGCCAGGGTGGTGCCTGCTAAAGTCCTGAGTTTCTCTCTGCACTTGGGGTCATGGGGACCACCCACATGCCTTTCTGAAGCTGAAGAGCTGGGATGTCTGTGTTGTCCTGTGTAGCTAGGACGGGCCATGGGGTCCTCAGCCGGAGAGCGATGGGGTATCAGTGAGGGGGGGCCATTCATGACTGTCCTGCAGGTGCAGGGAGATCCGGGGCCTCCACCGTGAGCACCCAGGGTTTGTGCCCCCATTCATGCAGCCCATGGTAACTGAGCACGGGGACACCCCAGGGACAGTTGTGACCCAGAGCCCCTGCCCTGCTGGTGCAGACCTTGGGCAGGTGGGCACGGACATCAGTCAACAAGCTGAGATGAAGTGTGGCAGGTGGTGGTGGGGGTAAGGGGGATGGGGGGGAGCAGTGGGCGGCGGGGCAGGGTAAGGTGTTGCATTTTAAAGAGGTGCTCGGGCCCCACGACTTGGCACCGTGACCCCCGACCAGAGCCACCGAGGAAGGAGGAAGCGGGCCAGGCCCGTAATGGACTCTCGTCCGGTAAGTGCCGAAGTTTTCCCTTGACCGTTTCTTTTCCCATCCCAGTAACCAAAACAACTTCGAGATTGTGGAGCACTGCGCCAACATCACGAGTGCGTCCTGTGATGTCACGCACCTGTGGATGGACATGCCCGAGATGTACGAACTCTGGCTCGTCGGGTCCCGGGGGGACGCCACGCTGGTCAACTGTTACGGCAACATCATCCCGGATCTGGACGGTGAGTCGACCTCTGCTTGTCACCTCCGCCCAGCTCTCAAGGCTGTTGCTCTTTCTCCTCCATGCAGTAGGCAGGTCTGCAAAGGTCTGCAAAGGTGCTTAGGAGTCCGAATCTGGGCCGGGTTCGCGCCCTGGTTCTGCCCCATGGCCTGGTCCCGCGGCCCCACCGAGCCTTGGCCTCCCGATGCAGGAAGTGCGGTGGTCCCCTGTGCTTTCGGACGATTGCCGGTGCCCATGGAAGGCAGACGTTCCGGCACTAGGACCTGCTGCCGGTCGGTTCGTTTCCCAGCCGGTCAGGAAGTGGGGAGCTGGGTTCCGTGGCCTGGCATCCAAGTGGCCACAGCTCTCCGGGCCAGTGTTTTCCTTAACGCCGCAGCCCCTCCCCGAGGTTGCACCCCCGTAGCCCTCTGCCCTGGGGGTGCCGCCATGCGCGTGCCCCTGGGGCCCCGACTCAAAGAAGTCTGCAGCCCGGGAGCAGCACATCCCTTTTCCTTCCAGCAGCTGGAGTCGGCTGCCCGGCCGGTGTCCGTGGCCCTCGGCTGGACTCCATCACTTTCCCAGCGTCCTGATTGGCAAGCGGTGGCCGAGAGAAAGCGCCAGTTTTAGATCCTGGTCAAGGAGGGGCCATGCTTAGCCAAGCAGCAGTGACCGTGGGGCCTGTCTCTGTGCGTATCCACCTAGAAAAGAAGAAAAAGCACAACTCACCGGTCACGGCGTTCGGGTTGCTAACGAGAGGCTAGTAACGTTATCATGAGATAGCATTTTTCAAGAGTCCGAGTGGCAAGCGTTAACAGTGGGCCAAGACCCAGATTTGGAGGAAATGCAGGGAGCGGACCGGCACAGTCTTCCTGCAGAAGGTGTTTGCAGAATCCCTACCGGGATCTGAGTTCCCCTTCAGCAGTTTGTCCTGAAGACATCGTGAGGGGCAAAAGCAAAGATTTAGCTCTGAGAAGACGCGCTGGTGCACAGATTCTTGTCAGAAAAGTCAGAGTCAGACCGTGAGTCAGTGAAATCGTCTCCCCGGCCGCTGGTGAAGGAGAACGGGCCGTGCAGACCTGTGAAGGTCGGGCCACTGGCTTCCTGTGAAGGGCTGAGAAAAGCCACTGTGGACTGGGCGGGCCACGTCCAGGCTCTGCCCCACAGTCTTCCATTGTTCACAGCCCCTTCAGGAGCGAAAGCCGTTCCCGACCTTCAGGCTGTGCAGAGGTTCAGCCCACAGCTGTGGTTCGCCAGCCCTCGATGTAGGAGAACGTGCATTTGTATATTTATGAAATGAGTGAAAACACCCACCGTGTGAAACAGCGTGGGTAAAGAATGGCGTGAGTGTAGCTCAGTGCGGGGGGGGGGGTGTGAACTTGTCGCACACGCTAGTTCAGTTTGTATTTGTCTATATAGGTCACGTACGCACACAGCAGAGATAGGGCGATTAACCGCATTCGGGGACAATTTATCTATGTTTCCTGAGGTTTTTCCAGTGATTATGTTAGTGGGAGAGACCTGGTTCTTCTTGCTGGCACATGTAAAGAATTACAGATCAGCAAGTCTTGTGGTACGTGGTCAGTTTATTAGTGGCCTGTTCCCATGGCAGAGAACAGGACTGGGTAGAGTAGGGGGTGAAAGGCAAAGTTTCTGGGCAAAGCGGGGCGGCCAAAGTAAGATCGGCTAAAGACCAGGGTGGCCAGAGGCCCTGTGGCCCGAGAGCCAAGAGCACCCTGAGCCCCTGAGAGAGAGAGAGAGTCCTTTGTTCTGAGGACTTGGACTTATATAGTTGGTGGGACAGGAGGAAAAAGTTACATATTGATTAACGGGTCATTGTGGTGCCAGCTTTCCTGGGGGGACGTGACTACCCAAACTCAGGTATGTGTGGGAGTCTGTTAGCCCGAATCCTTACCTTGCTCCAGACCCCATTTGTTCGTCTTCTGTGAAACAAATACGTGGCAGGAGGCAGTTAATTAAAATTGGGGCACTTTCCAAAGTTACTTATGGGCTCTTTCTGTAAGCATCGGGGACTCCCTGTAAAACAGATAGTGACCAGAGGTAGACAATTCACCGAAGTTGTTTTATGGGCTTCTCCTTCAGGCACCAGAGACCCTCTCCCGCATTCCAGGCCCCGGGATGAAAGCACAGTTTCAAGGTTTCTTCCCCAGAGTGTGGAAATGCTACACAGAATTTCAAGGACTTCCCTTTCTTGCTAACACAGTGTTTCTTGTGATGTTGAAACACCTGGCAATATTATCGGACTCAGAACTGCTGAGTTAGAGTGTGAGACAGGACTCCTTCCTCCTTCCTGCCTCGGTTTACTATTTAATCTACCTCAGTGGTAAAAGGCGTTTCCTGGCAACCAGGATGCCGGACGCTGGCTGGTAACAGCAGCGCAGCCTCAGAGTTCTTCCTGTGCTGTCTCCTGTCTCAGTTATATATTATTATTATCATAACATGGAAAGAAGTCATTTTTAGTTTTGTATCTAGAATATAGCCTGAAAACTGGGAAGGCATGGCCTTCCTCCCGAAATCTGCCCTCCCTGTCTTGTGACATTACGCCAGTCGCTTTTGTCGGTCCCCGTTTTTCACCAACGGAAAAGAAAAAATCACGCTCCCCAACAAATGAGCAAAGCCCGTGCCTCCGGGAGGACGGTGGGCAGGGGGACAGCGGGACCAGGGCGGCAGGCTGACACGGGGTGCGTCTCTGACCCTGTTTCCCTCACAGTGCACCTGGAGCCACCTGAGTTTGAGGTCGCTGGCTTTACGGACCACATTAATGTGACCCTGGCGTTGCCCCCGGCCCTGCCCAAGGAGCCAGGACTGTGGCGTCACGTCTCGCTTGTCATCGAAGAGCAGCTGGAGGGGATTGCGAAGGAGGTGAGTGGCCCCAAACCGTCCTGAGTGGGCATGTTTGACTCTCCCCTGTCTTTTTTAAAGGTATCTGTAATGACGTGAACAATTAGGTCTGAAGGGCGTGGGTCGGCATGGCCCGGTTTCGGGAAACAGTTCTCCGTGGTCCATTCTTTATGGAACTGTGTTGACTTAGCCCGACTGCGTGGTGCCTTTCAAAGAGCAAAGCATGTACGAGGGACACAGAGGCAAGAGAGGGGCGTGCAGGGCGCCTGGGGACAGCAGGCGGGCAGCAGCGTGCCAGGGCGGGCTCTTCTTCCACGCGGACGGCGCAGCAGCGCATGGAAGCCTCCGTCTCCGACTGCTGCCCCCGAAGGGAAGGGGCTCCTTCTGGCAGTTAACCAAGTGTCCATAACCTCTAGTGACCCTGGCATGGGAAGGACCTGGATCTTACAGGATTTGTTCTCTTGAGTTGTCCACTCAGGACACTGGTGTGAGTGGGAACAGACAGGCCCTGCTGGCTGGTGGGTGGGCCTGCCGAGATGGCAGCTGACGGACGCTGGTGCCGCCCCGTGTCGGTGGCAGATCCTGGGCTCCCCGGCTGTCAGGGGCAGGCGCTTCAGGCAGAGGGTGCAGGGCGTCAGAGGCCCTGAGGCCGGTGTGGTTGGGGGGCTAAGAAACAGCGGGAGCTGGGGTGCAATGACCAAGATGAGAGTAGAAGGGATGAGGTCAGCGAGGTCTGGGGGCCGGGTGTGGAGTGTGATGGAGGCCGCTGGAGGACCCAAGGCTTTCCTGGGGCGTCCCAGCTGCGGTGCCAAGAAGAGACCACGGGGCAATGGAGGAGGAAGAGGAAACGCCCAAGCCCCAAAAGCCCCAACCTGGGGTGGCGCCACCAGGGGCCCCCGGGCGCGCGTGCTGGCCAGTGGACCGAGGGAGGACAGACGATGCGTCTGACTGGAATGGGTGGCACTGGACAAAGATGCAGCCCCTTGGCTTGGGCAGGAGGGGTGGACTTAAGACTTGAGGAGCCCTTGGTCCAGCCCCTCACTGCGCCTTGCTCCTTTCCCTTCCCTCGGCTGGAGTGGGGAGCTTATGGATGCTTCAGGGACCGCCTCCTGGGGCTGCAGCTGAGGGCCCGGCAGCCGGTTTGGATGCCCGGCTCTGGCGTCTTGCAGGAAGTGCCAGAGCAGGAGCCTCGGTGCCGACTGGCGGGAATCGCTGTGCGGCTGCCCTTTGGCTGGCGTTTCCTGCAATTCGGCTGCTGGTTAGAGCGTCTTTTATATTACTGGCACTGTGCCCGGCGCAGAGGATTATTTTGCTGTGTAAAATTACCACCTTTTTGCCCAAATTTTTGAGGGAAAAATAAGGATGTGCATTATACGTAGGTACGATGTTTACGTAGAATGGGTATGATAATCCCATGTATAAGGCACACAAAAAGTGGGTGTACTTTGTACGTGGCAAAATGCAGGTATATCTCCAATATTTAGGGTCAAGTTTGGGGGGCCAGTGTAAACAAATAAGCGCTCTAGGATATGGTGTGTTTGAGTCACGTATGTATGAACCCCAGGGGCAGGTGCTGGGAAGGAAGAAAGCGGCTTCGCAATTTCACGCCTCAAGGAAGGTAAAGTGGAGAAGTGTTTTTGGGGCGGGAGAAACAGCTGCGATGCTGTGGGAGAGCGGAGGTGGGAAGTGGGGGCGGCTGGGGCGCTGGGGAGGTATGAGGCCGTCCGCCAAGGTCCAGGCCGCGGAGGGCGCAGCTGGGGAGGAGCTGGACGGCCTGTGGAGTCCGCGGGGCGTGGTCAGGCCAAGCGTGCGCTGCAGGAAGCGCTGCCGTTCCGACTGCCAGCCCACGGCGCAGGAGTTTCTGTAAACTGATTTTGGACTCTTTAGCTAACGTCTAGATATTCTTATTCTCCCCTGAGGGTATGTTTATTGATTTTAGAGAGAGGAAGGGGGAGAGGGAGAGAGAAACAGAAACCCCGATCACCTACGTTGCAATGCACACCCCCACCAGGAATTGAACCCAAAAGCCAGGCACGCGCCCTGCTGGGGGTGGACCCCGCCAGTGTGCGGGGCACCGGCCGGGGCTCCCTGGAGGTGTCTGGAGAGAATCGTAGGGTCAGGCTCGTGAGAGGTAATGAAGGGCTGGAACCGAGTTACTGAAGGGTTCCTGGGGGGAAGGCCAGTATGCTGTGGTGAAGGGTGCGGAGACTGCATAACACGTCGGTTGTTGAGGCTGAAGGGCCCCGTGGCTGGTGCGCAGGTTTTAGGCCTCCGGTGTCTGAAGAACACCGATGCTGCCGTTGGCAGCAAAGCCATCAGCACACGCAGAAAGCAGGTGGATTGTTTGGCCGTGTGGCACTGAAGGTCTGACGGAGCCGCCCGGTGTCCAGTGGGGCTGGAAGTGCCGATCGGCCACTCAGCCTTGGAGCTGTGGCTGGAGGTGCAGCGTGAGTCATCGGCGCAGCGGCGCAAGCCACAGGGATAGTTGGTGCCGGGAAGATGTCATTGAGACAGCAAGAATCGTGGGGGGCGGTTGCATCTGCCAAACAAAGGGGCGTGTAGTAGTTGGCGCAGCTGCGGAACCAGAGGTGGGGAGTAAAGTGTTCCACTGAGATCCCTCGCCTGTCGCAGGGGGCACGCTCGGAACCCCCGCGCCCGGCAGGTGAAAATCCGTGAAGCAGCGATGTTACGTTTATTTTATTATTTATATGTCTTTTAAGGCTGTATAAACCCTCCCCACACGCCTATAAACCTTTCCCACACTCGTATCAACACTTCATATGCTCTTGAACACTTTCTGCGCTCTTAAACCTACGTAGTTTCAACAACGTATAAAATTCTGTACGGTGCTCAGCAGCGAAGAATCCCGCAGGATCCCGCGATACAGTGACGCCGCAGTAAGTGAACCGCGATGTAGCGAGGGACGGCTGCAGCGCGGGGTTCCTACAACTGAAACGACCCGGAAATCCAGAGGAGAGGGTTTCGAGAAGGGGCCACTGGGACCGTTCGTTCATGCAGAGTATTGGGGGGAAGTGAGAAAAAAAGGAACTGTGTTTTTTTATTAAGAAATCATCAGTGACCTTTTAAAAAGCAATGTTAGCCCGGCAATGAGGTGATGACATGTGAAGTAAGGAGACCTCCGCTGGTTTGGTGTTAAATGAGACTCATTCGAAGCAAAAAGAGAAGAGAGGGAGAGAAAAACCACGTATGAAGGATTTTACGGAGAAGATCAGTAGGCTTTATTTACTTACCTAAGAAATGCTTATAGAGCACATTCTAGGTACGGTTCTGAGCCCTTTTTTTTTAAATGAACCGAACTTTAACTTACCTTAAAACTGATTTTCCATCACAACCCTATGAAGTAGTATTACTGTTTGACAGATGGGAAAAAATGGAAGCACAGAGGTGTGCGAGCACCTTGCTCAAGGTCACCCAGCTCAAGGTCACCCAGCTAGGAAGAGCTTGAGCAGGGTTTTGGTCCTAGGAAGCACGACTCCAGCACCCATGGTTCTGTATTATTCAGTTAGCAGCAACTACGTACGGGAGTCAAAGCGATGGGGAACGTTTAGGCAAAGGTGGGCTCATTGGTTAAAAAAAAAAGGGGGGGCTTGAAAGGAGACCCCAGTGGAGAAAAAGGTAAGTAAAGGATTTATGTTTGCATTTGCTTTTTCTTCCTTCCTCCCTAGATCCTCTTCCAATCTGCGCCATTCTGTGTCAGTTTCTCTCACTCTGACGTCCACGTGGGTCATGCTTCTGTCCATCCTTTGCTCTCTCTGTAATCAGGTCTGCGCTTCAGCCGCAGACCCGTATCCAGTTAGCTCACAGGTCTTCCCCTGCCGTGCCGCCAGGTCCTCTGACGAAAGGGTTGAAGCCAGACCCGTGACCGTCCCCTGGGGACCGTCCCCGCTCCGGGATGCCCCAGCTGACTGAGCGGAGCTCCCAAAGACATTCAGCCACTCCGCCCAGATGTCTCGGGGTCGTCGTGACCTGCTCCTCCCTTCCCCGCTTCACCGGGTCGCTCAGTTCGTTGTCGGACATCACTCTCCGTGCTCTCTCCTCCTCCCACCCGTGTCTTCGCTGTCTCTACTCAGGCCTCATGGCTTCTCCCTCTCTCCGTTAGAGTGATGGCGTGCCGACGGGTCCCTTGCCTCCACATCCACTTTTTTAGAGCTGTTCTCCATGAGTTTCTATTTTTGACTAAGTGTGTCTTAGTGCAACAGTTTAGACGTCGCACATTTCAAGTGATGGAAGAACAGCCTAGGGCAGGTATTCCCGGTCGTTTCCGCCGGGGTTGGGTTTGGCGAATGTTGGCCGTGAGGTTGGAGACTTGGGGTTTTTTTAAATAGAGAAGGAGTGAGGCTCTGAGGAACCACACAGGCTTCCCGAGGAAGCAAGCCTTGAAAAAGCCCAGGAAGAAATCAAGGGCTCAGCTACGAAGGGTGTACTCACTGTCACATGACTTTCTGAAGCCTTGAAGAACAGACCAGCAAAAGAATGTGGGAGAACCGAGGCCAGTATTTAAGTAACTTGCCCACTTCTGTGCAACAGTTTGAAAGAATCATTAACCAGAGCTGTAACTGTTCAACATCTGTAGCTCTCAAAAATAATAAATGAGGAAAGAAAGTTACGAACAACATATACAGTTTATGTATAAGAAACATGATTGTATTTTATCTTATCTGTGGGTAGATATGTAGAAGTGTTGTTTTCAACATGGCAGCCTGGTCGCTCAGTGGGTTAGAGTGTCATCCGGATACACCGAGGTTGTGAGTTCTATCCCCTGTCACGGTACATACAGGAATCAATCAACAAATGCATGAATGAGTGGAACAACAGCCCCGGCTGGTGTGGCTCAGTGGACTGAGCACTGGCCTGTGAGCAAAAGGTCGCCAGTTCCATTCCCAGTCAGGGCGCATACCTGGGTTGCAGGCCAGGTCCCCCGTGGGGAGCACATGAGAGGCAACCACACATTGATGTTTCTCTCCCTCCCTTCCTCTCTCTCTCAAACAAATAAGTAAAATTTTTTAAAAAATAAGTGGAACAATAAATAGATGTCTCTCTCTCTGTCTCTCTTTCTCTCTTCCCTCCCTTTCCCCCCTCTCTCTAAAATCAGTATATTAAAAAACAGTTTTTTAATGAGGGGGAGGGAAGAATCCTTAAGGACTGAACTTAGAACAGACTGAGTATTAACTGAATGTGAATTGTGAAAGCAGACTTTCACCTTATCTGCAATGTTGAAAATGTTTCCAGAAAGGATGTATTTCTATACATAATGTAGAAATACAATGTAGACGAATAAGAAAAATGTAGACTACATACAATGTAGGCTAGTAAGAAAAAAAAACACCTAAAAAGGTGAGACCTTGGAGAATGCCATGTAACGAAAGTCACCCAAAAGAAGAAAAGGACCGAGGTTTAAAGAGAGAAGGATTGCAGGATATTAGATCTCTGAAGAACGCCGCGGGGCCTCGGTGAGCGCCACAGAAAGATCGCCCCGCGCCGGTGAGCGCGGAGTTAGGAGGCGGGTGCGGCGGAAGCAGCGGACGAGCAGCCTGGGGGGTTGCTGCACAGAGTGGAAAGAAGGGTTGTCCTCATCAGCAGGCGTCAGAGGCATTTGAGGGGACAACTGGGGTGTTCCCTCGCTGCCCACAGGACACCAGTGAACACCGCCCGACCTAGAACGTCCGCCGGTCCTGTTCGGCTGCGCATGCTTGAACAGAGGCAGATTTCCAAACCAGCGGACACATGTGCTAGGGAAATAATTACGAAAGAGTTGTGTGAACAGAAGCAGAGAGAAAGCAGGTGACCTGCAGCGAGGATTACGTTGACATTTGAGAGGTCCTTTGAAACCTGCTGATAGGAACGGGGCGGAACTCGGATTTAATCGCGGCGATCTGGGCAGGAAATGGTGAGGGCCAGTGCTGGGAGAGAACTCAGACATCGTCCCGAGGAGAGAATCACCAGGACGCGGTGGCCGAGTCACTGCCCCATCCGTCTGGCCCCTTCTTCACTCCCTTTCATGTCCTCGAAGCTCCGCTGTGCTCTAGAACTCCGTGAGTGGTTACTATGAGAATTACGCATCATCACTACTGTCCTGAGTGGTAACGACAGGTGGGGATTCTGTAAATCAAATATGTTTGCCATTTTTGTTCTCGGTCGTATTTGAAGATGGCATCAAGTTTCAGTCTAAGAGATAAAATACCACCGGGCACGGGCGAGACACCAAGGCGAGACGAGGGTAAGGGGGCGAAAGGCGGTCCGGTCAGGGGTATGGCTGATGCCTGGGGGGGCTTCCTGTTAAAGTCCTCTAGACTGGGCGCAGGTGGGACTTTGGGTTGTGCTTTTCGCTCTTAAACACAAACCTTCTGTTCAGCTCAGTGCAGGAAGGCACGGAGGTCGGAGGTCGTGACTATAGCTGCAGGAATGGCTGTTAGGAAGGGACTGGGAACAGTTAGCTCCGCAGGCAGCATCGTCCCGACAGTAAAACTTGGGCGCGGTTGGTGTTCGACGCAGGGCTTCGTGATCCTGAGGCTGGGGCGGGGTTCCCGCTCCACACGAACACTCTCCGCCTCTCGTGTGAGCTTCCTCATAGGCACCCGCACTGTGCACATGAAGACACTCACACTCACCTGGAGTGGGGTCACACTCACCCCCCAGGGACTCTAAGGTGCAGTGGGTGTGTTTGGGTAAAGCACCGAGCACTGCACCTGGTACGCAGCAAGGCCTCCGTAGAGGTGAGCTGTAATTCCTCTCATTTTAGATGAAATTAAGCCAGCGCATAAGAAAGACAACTGTTTTCTTTTTCTTTCTTTTTTTTTTTTGGGGGGGGTCATTTTTAAAAAGTAAAAGAACTGTTTAAAATGGGGAAGGTCGTGCACAGAGCAGGTGGATGGATGGTCCGGGGTCAGTGGCTTGGTTTGGGACGCCTTGCCTTTGAGCTGCCTTGACGGCCTCCGGGAGCGGGTGTTGAGCAGGTGTGGAAAGACTGGCGTGGGAGAGGGTGTGCAGGGGGGAGGGGAATGATGAGGAAAAGTGGGACAACCATAACAGCATAATCCATAAAATATATTTTTTAAAAAAAGAAAGAAAGAAGCCAGGCACCAAAAAAAAAAAGACTGTGAGTGGAGTTCGGAGTAGAGCTGCCAGCCAGAGAGATGACCCGGGGGCTGCGGGCCCCCTGGAGTGTACTGAATGGCCTGAGCCCAGGCGCAGTTGCCTGGAAGTGGTCCCCAGAGAGCAGGGAGGAGCCCAGGGACAGAGCCCTGGGGACTCTGGGGCAGATGTGGAGGAAGGGACAGAGGAGACTAAGAATGAGAGTGATGTCCTCCTAGCTGAGGGAAGAAAGTTCCAGAAGGATGGAATGATCTAGAGAGTCAAATGCTGTAAATGGGACGAGTCGGAAGAGGACTCGGCATTGTGCGTTGGCTTTAGGAACCTGGGAGTGAGGGCGACCTTGAAGTGGGGGCTGTGGCTGAATCCTGGGCACAGGAACGGGAAGGAAGAGAGAAAAGGGAGGCAGGAGGAAAGCCGGTGCGTCTCAGGAGTTCTAGGAAGGAAGGAAGGAGAGAGGGGAGGTGGCAGCTGGAGCGGAAAGTGGGGTCCGGGGAGAGGCGTTCTAAGGTGGAGGAGTGATAGCACACCTGTGTGTCGATGGACTGGTCCGGCGGGGCGGCTGGAGCAGGGTCCCAGAGGAGAGTGGGTGGGATTTCTTGAGCTGGGACCAGGGGCTGGGCGTCCTGAGGTGAGGGGGCCAGAGGAGGCGCAGTTGCCGCGGTGAATGGGTGGGGCCAGCATGGCAGACAGCCGTGCACCAGGAGCGGAGCCCACAGGTCGTGCCCCTCGGCGACCCTTAAACACGGGTCCGCTGTGAGGGGCTCCGGTCAGCCTCTGTCCCCTTTTTTCTTCCTTATCGCTTATTTGCCATGCATGAGCTTATAATTCTTCTTTCTTTCGAATAGAGACTTGCAGGAAAACATTATTACAGCAGGCTGTATGAGCCCTGCTAGAAATCCTAATTTTTATAAATTAAGAAAGAAGGTATTCCGAGAACTCCAAGTCATTGTACGAAAGAACCTTCCTAACATCTCTCTGTTCCCAGAGTGGGGCAGAGCTACCGGGAAAGAAGGGGCAGGGGTCTGGAGGGAGAAGACGGGAACCAGACCTCAGCCTCCGTCCTGCCGCAGACAAGCTGTGTGGCCTTGGGGAAGTTACTAGACCACTCTGAGCCAGTTTGCTCATCTGGAGAATGGGAATAATGTCTACTTTGCAGACTATTTTGATGGACCAGTGAGCTCATATTAACGAAAGCACGTTCTGAAATGTAAAGTAGATGCATACCTTTGCTAAAATAAGTTAATCTTATGGCACGGTAGGATAAACTTGCAAAAGTGACCTCACGAGACCTTTTTCCCCTTTGGGATTTTTTTCTCCTCATTCGTAAAATGAGATTTCACGGTTTAAAGATGTATACATGTGCATGTCGTTTTGTGGTAAATTGCTTGCCCCAGGTGACTTATAAATACTTCTTGCCAAACCTCTGACCTTTCTATCCCTTTTCAAGATTTGAAGAGAAGTCCCCAAAGGTAGTCTTGGGGCCTGCCTCTAAATAAAACTCTACTCCAGGTCTTACTGGTTATTTTGCTTACTTTTTTACAGCATAAACTCAAAATAAATGAAGACACCAAAGGGAATTTCACTTACATCCTGGACACGTTGATTCCAAACACAACCTACTGCGTATCCGTTTACTTCAACCTCAGGGACATCCGCAATGGAATCAGGTCCCCCCTGAAGTGCACCCACCTTCCGCCGGCACGGGAATCAGGTAGGACCGTTTTCACGCATTCCTGCTGTGCTTTGACTCTGAGGGAAACCCTACTCAAAGGAAAGAATCGGAACATCGGGCGGCACTGGGCGGGGGTGCTTTCGGTCCCCACGAAGTGGCGAGTCACTGCTGTGTCGCCACACCACAGGGACATTCAGATATCTGCCTTTTAAGGTCAGCATCCTCCTGCCGCGGAATTGCTTTTATTCCAGGGCGTTGGGGGCAGGTTCAGCTCGGCGTGCCCTTAGCCGGGGCATTGGTCAAGCCAAGCCGAGCCAAGCGTAGGAGAAGGCAGGGACACAGGAGCAGGTGCAATGTTTTACGGGACAAACAAGTGGACTCTTTGACCCACCTAACACCTGGACACAGTGACGGATCCCACAGGTGACAGGCCAGCCCCACGAGGCTGCCCTTTGCCCCAGCCGCCCCCACCGCCGCCGCGGCAGATGCCAGTCTCAGTCCGTGTTGTCAGCAGGGCTTTAGACCCACTGTCTACAAATTGGAGGTTCCCAGAGCCCTCCTCAGGTTTGGTAATTTGCTAGAAAGGCTCACAGAACTCAGGAAACCAGTTTACTTACTAGATTCCTGGTTTATAAAAGGATACAACTCAGGAGCAGCCAGGTGGTAGAGACCCCTGGGGCCAGGCGTGGGGAGGGGCTGGGAGCTCCCAGCCGTGCGCGGTGAACACCCTACCTGCCTTTGCTGCGTTCACCCCGAAGCTCTCTGAACCCGATCATGGGGGATCATTATGGAGGCTTTGTCTCGGAGGCAGGACTGAGTCAGTCCTTGGCCATTCATTGGTGGTTAATTCAACCTGCAGCACCTCCCTGGAGGTGGGGCTGGAGGTTCCAACCCTCTCATCACGGGGTTGGTTCCCCTGGCAACCATCCCCTTCCCCAGCTTGGAGCTTTGCAAAAGTCGGTCCTTTCCATCAGCTCAGTCACGGTCATGGTCAGAAGGGGCTTGTGAACTACAAAAGACACGCTTTTTTCTGCCTTGGCTCCGGCTCCTCAGGTCCCCCCACGGAGCTCACCGCCCGGAACTGGGTCACAGCCCACATGTGTGTTTCTTATTAAAACCGCAGTGTGACACCAATGCAACCTCAAGTTGATGATGTTAAAGAATAAAGTTCAACCACGCAAACGTGAAGATTACTGGGCTTTCTGAAGCGATTCATGAGTCGGGTGGCATCCTGTCCAGCAACTAGAAGGGCGCACCTGCGACTTGTCCAAAGTGGGATGACTTCATAGGCAGAAAGAGGACAGGACCAAGGCGTCAGAAGAGCGGGCGGCTAGGGGCAAGGACCCCTGCCCTTCTGAGGGGTGGGCGTCTTCTCAGGCAGACTCTGCCTCCGGGTGTGGTCAGGAGGCTCCAGACTGATGGCCTTCGACTCCGCCCCCTGGGACAGCGTGCGTGCGAGGCTGCAGTCAGGTCAGTCACTAAGTTGTGGTTTGGTGACAGAGCCTGAGTAAGTGACCGTATTGGCTCTTGTTTTTAACAATCTTCACAACCACCCTAGAGGCAGAGATTTGCCCTGTTTCACCAATGAGGACTCAGAGAAAGAGAACCGGGAGGTCACAGCTGGTGGCAGGTGGCACTGGACAGAGCCCCCGGAACCCAGGCGGCTGGCTCACTCCTGCCTGGAGGAGGTCAACCCCAACCCCCTCAGCTCTCGGGAGGGCCCACTTGCCTTTTCTCTCGCTGGTACCCGTTTTGCCTGAGGCCATGGTTGCATTAGTAAGAGTACCGGTCTCTCTGGGAACTTGAGAGCTAAATTAGTCACTGATAAATAAAACCCTCCGGGCTGAAAGCATTTCTGAAAGCAAGGCTTTATGGGGCCATTTACTAGCCAGGAAGAGGACTGGTCCCAGGATGACACGGACTCTGGCCAGGGGTTCCATGTGTCGTGGCTGCGAGGAACAAATGCACATGGACTGCAGGGTCCTGTGGAGGAAAAGGGACAGCTTGGCCGCTCTCCGAGTGAGAGAGAGGCCCCGGCCCCTCCCTGGACAGGCTTTCATTGCTTTTCTGGGCACATGACATCAGCATGGTCCTCATTTACTATGCACAGGTTCGCTTTAGGTGGTTGCCTTTTACAGAAAACAAAGGAGAGGATGTTGCTAATTACATCAAAGGAAAAGGATGTTGCAGATGCAAGGGGAAATGTGGTTGGACTGGTTACACTCCATACCTGGGAGGTTTAGCTCGGATTTCAGGAAGTTCCTTTAAAGACATGCAATAAGCATTTGCTGCCTGGATTCAGGGTGAGGGAGTTTGAGCAAAAAGCAAGCATCAAAGCGGCCTAGGTACAATGCAGGCCTGATTCCCCACGGAAAGCCGACCCGTGGGCTCGGTTCCTATGTGCCGACCTTGCTCCCCGTCGGTTTTCTGAATCGGGGGCTGGGCTACATTCCCCACTGCCATGCAGATCGGTTCTCTGTACTGGGACACCCAGTCCAAGCCACCAGCAGCCAGGGCAGATAGAGAAGACACATGTCCACCGCCCTGGGGCTGGCAGGCTCTTACACAGGTGGGGGGAGGGGGAGGTGTTTGGAAAGCACTTGCATTGGCTACACAGCAGGGAGCAGGGGGTGGCACGTGGTCTGGAGGGAGAGCCTGCCCCTTCCGGCTGGGCCGTGGGCAGCCCCATGCGCACGTGAGCTCGAACTGGCGGTCGGCTGGTGGTTTTTCCAGGCAGCCACCTGGAGGTCGATTCCGAGTCTCGGCAGAAGTTCAGGACCGTGAGCAGGCTCGGTGTCGCCCACGGCTGGCTGTCAGCGGACCACTTCAGTTTTCTGTGTCTGCCACTTCCTGGCCTGCCGTCACTTAACGTAGGACAGCTCAGAATTTGTCCCTGGTCACCATCATTACGTAACTGCTGATCTTCTCTCAGTCCAGTCGGATTTAGGAAGTCACGTTATTTTCAAGCAGAAGGTTGAAATTTTCCAAAAGGAAACTGGATGAGATTCTAAGGGGGGGAACTCAAGAATAGGGCAAAGAGAGCGGAGCAGAGCCTGGGTTCGGGGTCCTGGCGTGACCAAGGTCCGCCCGGGGGTGCCCCAGGCGCTGGTTTCAGGCAGACAGACCCCCGTGGCCCGCTCCTTCCCGCCCGCAGTGCCTGCGAGCAGGGGCGGGTGGGCCTTCGACGTGGGGCCAGATTTACACCAGTGGAGAATTGTCGCCCGCCCTGCCGTTGTTCCGACTTTGCTTCTGCAAGTCTGACGCTGTCCAAGATGTAGCCTGTGGATACACAGCATGCTTGCAGAAGAATCCTAGGAGCGAACGTCGAAAGTGACAGACCCTGACCTTCAGACATCCCAGGTCCAGGAGAGTTGCTGACCTTCAGCCGTGCATGCAGGGTGACTTGAAGCCAAGTGACTAAACCAAGATGGCACACACGGGACCGTCACCTGCCTTATGGGACCGCACGGTGCTGCTCTGCACGCAGAGAACTTTGCCACCCCCTCCCCTGATCTCTCTGTTCTGTCCTCTCTCCCTCCTTATAAAACCTCTGCCTCCACTGAGAGGGGGAGACGGGCTCTGAGACCTGCGTCTGTCCCCATGTTCCCAGTGGCCGGCACCTGAAGACAAACCCCCTTCCTTTCCATCAGCCCCTGCCCCTCGAGCATTGGCTTCCGTGGCGGCGGGCAGCAGGAACAGCCTTCGGCCACAGGGACTTGGGCACTGAGCGGTGTCTTCAGTTTTGATCAGTTAAATTTAAGTAGCCATGGGTGGCTGGCTCATGGGCACCATACTGGACAGTCTGTCACAGAACATCATTATAAAAACTAAATCTCATTTTTATCGTTTAAAGAAAATGTGCAGTTGGATTCCTATCTATTTCCATTTTTGTATCTAACAGTCTCACATTGGTTTTCCACCCATTGCTCCTTCGCTATCTCCCTCACCGCCAGACCCCTGGGTGTGCATCCCCCCTGCAGCCACCTGTCGGCTGTGTTTTGAAACGGTCGTTTAACTTCTCATCCACAGGGTCACTGGAACCTGCCAGAATCGGAGCCTTCATTGCCGTGGCCTCACTGGTGGCCATCTCCATGAGCACCCTGGCTTTGCTGAGACGGGTCGGTTACGTATGCTTACAGAGAGTGCCCCCCAAAGTGCTGGTATGTGGGCTTTTAAATTTCTGCCTTTATGTTTTTATTTTAACTGAAGAAGTTGTAGCCTCTACTTGGGTATTCGCACAGCAGAACGCCTCATTTCTAAAAGCGCCCCGGCGCTGCAGCGCACTGGCCCGGGCCCGCTGCACGAACAGGGGTTTTGCACTTCGTGCCCCTTTTCCACGTCGTCTGCACACCGCTGCGGTGCTCGCTCCCGGCCCCGTAGGTGCGAGCACATCCCCTTTCCCTCCGTCGTTCCCCACTTTGCAGCATTTGAGTCGATTTCCTTCTCATTCTTTTCCTTTATTTCCCTTCTTTTTTTGGCCATTAGGAATAACGCCGTGAACGTTTTTGCGCGGGTTGTCTTGTCATTGCAGAGGACCCCGGCGGGACGCACGCCCCAAGTGGACTTACCTTGTAAACAGATAAGGCAGTCATTGGTGACGCCGGCGGGGACCGGCCAGGGCGCGCACGGCTGCGGAGCCCGGCTGACCCCGCCTCAGCGCTCCCCCCCGCTGCCGTCCCTCCCCCCGCCCCCGTGGGAGGGTCCCCTGCGCCTGCTCTCGCGTGTGCGCGCCTGTCACTGTCCACGAAGCCGACCTCTCTGTCCTCGCTCTTCCGTGCAGCCTGGGCTCCCAGGCTCCGCCCCCGGCCCTCCCTCGGTGGGCGGAGCCCCCGGGCCCCACACGTTTCTAAAACGCCCTCCTCCGTCACTTCCGGGCCCCGTTGCTTGCTTTCTACAGTAGTTACGCAGCTTTTCATTCAGAAGTATCTTATTTTTCCGTGTCTGAACTGACTCACCTCATCTGATTTTTTTAACAGCTGCATATTTAAATATTCCTCCAGAGCTGACATACCGTGTTTTCTGAACCATAGACACACCTAGGTTTTAGAGGAGGAAAATAGGGAAAAAAATTTTGAAGCAAAAAATGTGGTAAAATATTTAATAATATCAATAGCATAATATTTCACCAATGTAAATGTAAAGCTACATTTGGACTATAAGACACACCCCCATTTTCCTCCCAAATTGGAGGAGTGCGTCTTACAGTCCAAAAAATATGGTGATTGTGTTCTTCTCTCTCTTGTTTTTATTGGGTCGGGTGGGTTGGGAGAGGATTGTTGGTTGGGTCGGTATTTGTACTTTTGGAGATTTTCAACTGCCCCTGGGACTTGAACTTGGCACTGGGCTGTGCCGTCGGAGGTGTGGATGGGATGCTCTTCTGGGTTCCATCCATACTGCCCTGTGAAAGGCAGGACTGTGAATGTTTCAGAAGGCATGTAGGGGCTCTTTGTGGCTTTGGGAGAAGGAAGAGTCTCAGATGCAAAAAGCAAAAACCGTAAGGGAGGAACAGTGATACATTTTCATACATTAAAATTAAGACTTTCCTTTTTTCAAATGTCATAAGCAGAGTACAATGATGAAACCAGACTGGGGGGAAATATATGTAACAATGTAACAGTAATTGACAAATGATTAGCATTCGGGTTGTATAAGTGCTCCCGTGAATCCATAAGAAAAAAGATGAACACCCCAAGAGAGGAAACCCCCCCCCACCCACCCTAGGCTGGGTCTGGGCAGAGCAGGGAGGAGCCAGTTTGTGGACTGGAGCAGCCCGGGCAGGCTGTGGGCAGGCTGAGACCTGGAGGGTGCGGAGCACTCCCTCCACGTGGCCCGCCCGTCGTCACCTGGAGTCAGGGAAACTCAGTCCACCTGTGTTCTCCTTAGCTCACCCCACCTCTGTCCCTGGAGCGTTTTCTTCCAGGGGCTGGAAGAGGGTGCTCCCAGTCTCTGTCTTCCTGGACCCTTTGGAGGTCAGTCCAGGGGGGGTTTGCCCCCCCGCCACTCAATCAGCTCCCCACAGTCTCTCCTCACCCACAGTTTCCTGACGCCCTCCAGAACGGCCCTCTGCCCAGCCTGAACAAGCACAACAGGAGGGCGGAGGGAGGGCAGGCCGGCGGGCTGGCTGGGCCGAACGAGGTCTGGGCCTCAGGCTGCCTGCCTGGTTTGAAAGCCAGGCTTCTCCGAGCTGGCTTCTTACCTGTTGGCTTCCTTCCTCACCTGTGAACTGGGAGCGAGACTAGGAAGCCTGCATGCCAGCGTGGTTGTGAGGGCGAAACGAACGTGTCGGCACTCCACGCAGAACCTGCCCGCCGCGAACACCCTAGAACCGTTAGCTCCGATCGTTGCCGCTGCCGCCCCCGGCCTCCCCCCTGCGCGGTCCGTCCCCTTCAGCTTTACGATGGTGGAAGATGAAGGACAAACGCGACTGATAGACTCTCTCTCTCTCCCCCTCCCTCCCTCCCTCTCAAAGAACTTCCAAAACCTGCCGGCCTGGGCGTTCCCCGAGCTGCCGCCCTTGGAAGCCGTGGCTGTGTTGGAAGTCATCCACGTCAACAGAAAGAAGAAAGTGTGGAATTACAACTATGACGACGAAAGTGACAGCGACGAGACCGTGCTCCAAGCCAGCGCAGGGGGTTACACCATGCATGGGCTGGCCGTCAGGCCCGTGGGCCTAGTGTCTGGCTCCACGGCCTCCCTGGAGGACTGCAGCAGCCCCGACGCCCAGGAGGACGAGCTGTCTGAGCCTGAGGCGAAGACCCAGCTGCTGATGGCGCCGGAGCCCAGGCCCCGGTGCTCCGAGTGTGCCGGCGGGCCCTCCAAGGGGCAGCAGACTCCGCCCGTGGGCACCTTGTTCAAGGAGGACAGCAGCTCTGCCGAGAGCTCTGCAGGCAGGAACCTCTTCAACGTGGACTTGAACTCTGTGTTTGTGAGGGTCCTGGACGACAGCGACACAGAGGTCTCCCCAGTGTCCTCTCTTGCAGAAGAGACAGTCGACCCGGAGGATCCGGACAAATTGGGGACAAGCCTTCCAGTGGCCAGTGCACCGGGCACCCAGCAGTCCTTGCCCAGGCAGGACCTGTGGCTTGAAGATTCTCCTTCTGATAGAAGCGACACTTCCGAGTCGGACGTTGATGTCAACACTGATGTCAACATCGGGGATGGTTATTTAATGAGATGATTCCCCAAACGCTGAGTTAACTGACATCTACCTCTCCCCTGTGCCCTGGTCCCCTCGCTGCCCCTGTGGTCAGCACGTGTTCTCGGGGGCAGAGTGCCCCCTTCTTCCTTGCGACACCACCGGTGCAGTTTCCCAGGGGAAAGCAAGTGTTGTAGGGTGCGTTTTGTACATGTTCCAAGTGACAGGCTTCGAAGGGAAAATGCCCCGTCCAGTGGTCATGCTTCTGCCCCTGTCTCCCAAAGGAGCAAGGTTCCTGGGGTTTTCTGGGGTGGCCCAGGGTGGACGTGGAGAGAGAAAAGGAAGATGGCAGGGTCCCCAGTGGGAGCAAGCTGGGCAGTGTCTCCCACGGGTTCCAGAAAGAGCAGGAAAATGGGCCAGACAAGAGGCGGGAGGGCAGACAGGGGGCTCACAGACAGCAGAGGGCATGTTCCCAGGTGAAGCAAGGAAGGTCCGGTTGGTGTAACAGTGGGAAACGGATGGTGGGGGACTGTAACCCACCCCGCCATTCTTCTGACATTGCTCCCGTAGGTGCTGACTCTACCTAGTATGTGGCTTGTAGATGAACGGTGTGTTTGTATAAAAATCTGTGGAACTAACTTCAAAGACCTTCAGGCATCCCAGCCCCAGGAGATTTGCTGACCTTCAGCCTGGGAGCCAGGATGACGTGATCCCAGGGAGACGGACGCGGGACCATCACCTGCCTTACTGGACCGCACGGTGCTGCTCTGCACGCAGAGAACTTTGCCACCCCCTCCCCTGATGTCTCTGTTCTGTCCCCCCTCCCTCCTTATAAAACCTCTGCCTCCACTGAGAGGGGGGGATGGGCTCTGAGACGTGAGTCCCCATCTCCCAGGAGGCTGGCACCTGAAAATAAACCCCTTTCCTTTGTATCAGCCCCTGCCTCTCCAGTGCCGGCTTCTGCGGTGGAAGGTAGCAGGGCCTTCGCGCAGTCACCCCGCCCCCCCCCCCAGTTAGGCTCCTCCCCGGCGCCCTCTCCTGTTACTGTCACTCTCGCACCTAAAACAGCCCCTCGTCCAGCCCTCCTCCGTCTGAGTGAGGGAGACAGACCCACACACGCACAAATCTCTCTGGCAACAGGCAGGCCCCCGAGGAAGCAAACATTTGCATGTGGGAGAGGACCTTAGTACCGTATTTTAACATTTTTTAAAAATCAAGGGAGAGGATAAAAATCAAAAGCGCTTCAAGGTCTTAGAAGAAATGAGGCCTAAAGTTCCTAGAGGCCGTCTGTAAGCGTTTAAGAAGTGCTGGGTGCACTGGTGCCCAGTATCCTGTATGTACCTACAGTCCCTGAGAAGGGGGGGCGGGGGGGGCAGGGAGGCATCCACAATGTCGGTAGCAACCCACGCAGGACAGGACCCATCCCCCAAGTCCATTCCACTGTGGCCCTGAGCACGTTGGCTTAGCCTCTCGGAGTCTGTCTTTGCTTGTGAGATGAGCAGACTGGGCTAGGGAATCCCCCAGACCCCACGGTGCTAGGAGAAATATTAGGAAACACACGGGACTCGGGACTCCGGTGGAGGTGCTGCAACGTGGCTCCCAGGGTGAACCAAGGGTGTAGGACCCTAGCTCAGGCCCCTCACCCCAGGAGGGTTCTCAGACCTTTTTCTGGGTCCATTCGAGGGGTGGGGGTGGGGGACAAATTACATGAGTCCTAGTTCAAGGACTTTGAATCGGTTATTTTTATAATTGCTCTAAAGTAACGCAGAGAGGTCGTGCGACGGGGAGCGTTCTTCTAATGCAATTCTTAGGAGAGGGACTTCCTCGTACACCTAGCCCACCTCTCTCTGCCCTGCCGGTGCAGCTGTCGTGTTTTGTAAGATTTCCAGAGGAATCTTTTACAGCAGCGTGCATACGGGTGTGTTTTTAAACTTTGTATAACGGTTGGAGGTTGGGAAAGGAAGCTTCACGTACCCTTTCCAACACAAAACGCGGGATGTTCTGGGAGCTGCTTCTCCTTAGCGAGCATGCGCAGCCGCGGATTTGGGGGGGGGCGGTGGTCTGCTGGCACCTCTGCGATTGCGCAGAGCCGCCTCGCCGGGCGCAAGGCGAGCGCGCACGCGTGGACGGCCCCAGGGTCATGCCTCCGCAGCCCCGGTGCTTCCCCTGTATGGGGTTTACAACCTCCCCGCTGGGAAGTTCAAAAAGAGGAAATTCCCAGCAGTCCTGTGACAGAAACAGTCATTGCCAAGTCAATGACTTGGGTTTGTGTCGTTTGTCCCAGGAGGGGAAGGAGTGGACCGCAGACGCTCAAGAAGTGCTTTAAAGCCAGCTGGTGGGCGAGGCGGGACGCCAGGTGCACGCCCCTCACCGGAGGAAACGGGAAACAGCGCTGGTGGGCGGGTGGGTGGCAGGAGACGCCGCCGCTGCCGTCACTGGCCAGGTGGCACCTCCAGGGCCCGCTGGCCTGTGTTGAGCTCGAGGTCCCCTTTCAAAGCGCACGGTGCGGGACAGTGCGCTACAGTTTGGCGACCTGCTTTGCTCCCGGTGTTTTCCACTCCCCTGGAGGGAGGGGCAAGGTCCCCCGCCCTCCTCCGTGGGCCCCGCCCACCCAGCCGGGTCGCCGGAGTGTGGGCGAAAGTGGAACCTGGGGGCCACGCCCCGCCGCCTCCCGGAAGCGCTTTGGCGCTGGGCGGTCGGGAGTGTCGCGGCACGAAGGGGATTTGGGAACATATGCTCACTGCCTCCAGCGCCCTCGGGGCTCCCCGCGCGGGCATGGCGCGCAGCCTCCAGAGCTGGCTAGGCAGCTGCCTCCTGGTGTCAGGTAAGGCCCTGCAACGAAGAGTCCCGGGGCACGGGCTCGTCCTCTGCAGGGCTGGCCACCTGCGGATCCGCCGGGGCGGCCTGACAGGCGCTCTTGGGAAACCAAGGGGAGTGCAATGTCAGGCAGCGAAGACCCCAAGAGCCACCCCTGAGCAGACCCCTTGGGCTCCCTGAAAGGATCCAGTGCTCGGTAGGCCACCGGGGCCTCCCACTCAGCTCTCAGCACCCCAGCATCTGAATTCTTCCGCCTCAACTCCAAGCTCTGTGGCTTCCGAGTTCTAAATCCAGGGAGTCCTTTCCTGCCACTGCGAGGACAGAAAGTCCGTGCTCCCGGCCATCAGAGCCAGACCCCAGACTCCAGAACTGCGGGGGAGGGGGGGAGAAATGGCGCCAGGGGAGAAGGAAGCTCCAACTCCCCGATGGCTGGCTGGCGAGTAGGTGACAAATTCCATAGGGCAAAGTCACAAGGCACTGGGGTTAGGGGTTCAGGGTGTGCTGGGAGCTGGTTGTTGGAGGGTGACAAGTCATCTCTCCAGGTGTCAAGGACAGCTCTGAGGTCTGTCCCTGTGTCCCTCTGGTCTCCTGGAAAAGTAGTGGCAGGGGAGGAGGGTGGTTATTCCACCGTAGGGCTCAGGAGCTGGCACATGACGTAGGTCCAGGCGTTCTCTTGAGCCTGCAGAGGTCCTGACCTCCTGACCATCAGTCAGGTCCAGGCCACTGTCATCTGCAGCTCTGTGGGGTGGCTGGTGTTTGCGGAAAAGACTAGGTTTCCGAGGGACACAGAAAGCGGCGTGACCTGTAGAGCCAGGATCTAAAACAGTGTGAGGAAAGTCCTAAGGCCCCGCGGCACTGCCCTCTGCTAAACCGCCTGCCCCGGTGCGGAGGGCCATGGGCCCTCTGTCCTCCCTGACGGACGCTTCCCGGCTGCCAGGCGCACTTCCTGGGTGGGCCTCTCTGACACTCTGCTTCCTGCAGCTGGTTCTGCTCAGGGTCTTCCACCTTGAGCAGTCCTTGGCCAGGGTCATAGCTAGGCCCTCTGCTCTCCTTCCCCTACACCACCCCTCTGGGGGACATCAGCAGCCCCTGGCAGGGGCTCCCAGCCTTGGGCCTGTGGCTCAGAGCTCCATCCCCGCTGTCCGAGCAGTGCTGGGCCAGTGACGGTTTTTCGTACTTGTCCCACTTCCCTTGCATGTGTCTGACCTTTTCTACTAACATGTCTGAACGTGGTTTCCATCTCCAGCCCAGATCTGCCTGCGGTGCCTGACACCCTGTCATCTCGCTGTCCCTGCCATGGCTCACGGTCACCCCCAACCTAATGTGGCTAAAATGGGGCCCTTGCTCTCCCTGCCCCCGCCTGACAGCCTCAGGTGCCCACGCCAGGAGTGGAGGTCAATTCTGCACCTCCACAGCAAATGTGTCTGAAAGCCCAGGGTTCACGCCTCCGGGAACGTGTCTGCTTGCCACCTGCCCACCCTCACACCCTTCTGTCCCCATAGAAACCCAAGTGTTGGATGTGGTCATCTTCTTGGGCAGCCTTTTTGAGGAAAAAAGTTGCAAATGTTTTCTCTTTCTTTTTATAGCATTAGGAATGGTCCCGCCTCCTGAAAACGTCAGAATGAATTCAGTTAATTTCAAGAACATTCTAGAATGGGAGTCTCCTGCTGTTCCCAAAGGGAATCTGACTTTCACGGCTCAGTACTTAAGGTGAGTCTGGTGTGTCCTTGGCAGGAAGGTGCCCAAGGATAGTGGCCGGGCCGGTCAGTGTGCTGGGCCTCAGGGGCGAGTCTGACTGCTGTCGCCCAGGCGACCGTGACGGCCCAGGGGGGCCTCCCTGCTGGCCTTTTCCTTTCTGTCCGGGCAGCGCTGTGAACACTCTGCTCTCCGGAAGGAGACAAGCGAAGTTCCTTTTACTCTTTCTCACGATGGTGCGTGGCTGGACGAGCGCAGGGACAGCAGTAGATAGAGACATTTTATCCCTTGGTGTGGAAGTCACCGCATACGTTTGCAGTGACAAAGCAAACCTATCAGTGTTTCTTTTAAGAAAATTGCCGCTGATACCAGTCCCCGTTATTAGAGGGGTGTTGCTGGGAGTCAGCCATGCGCAGGAGGAAGCCAGCCAAGGAAATGGAGGCCGAGTCAGAACGACCTCCGTACCCCCAGCCCCCTCCGTCAGAGCCGAAGGCTCGCCCCCGTGCCATGGGCCCCGGAAGTTTGCATGGTGGGTGCCCGGTGCTTCCCTGCCTGTGTCCTGAAGTTGAACGGAAGGGGGAAAAGCTCTGTTTCCTGAAAACTTCGGGGACTCACAAGGGGGGCGGGGGGTGAGTGTCAGAGACGATCACCGCCGCGGTGCCCGGACTCCCCGGGGCCCGTCCTGCCTGGTGGTGTCTCTGGTGCTGGCCCGCCCTCAGCAGCCTGCCGCCGCACGCCATGGGCTGGACTGCAGGTGGCACACCTTTATGCCAGGTGCAGACAGCGGCAGGCCACCTGCTTCCGGTGTGACTCACATGCAGAGGCAGGCGGTCCCTGCGGGGGCAGGAAGAAGCACCGGGCCCAGAGTCCCTTCACCGCATGCCCCGCTCCTGCAGCTTGCATTGCACGGCCGCGGCCACGGCCCGCGGCGGGGTCTGAGAAGACGTGGAGAGATGAATGAGATTGTCCCTGTTGGCTTTTGTTTTTAACAGTCCCATCTAATTCCAAGCTAACAGAACGCTTCAAAATTTCGAGTACAACACAAAGAACGTCCTAATAACCGACATCCAGATTCACTGCGTCTGAGGTTCACCACATGTGCCCCCCCCCCCCGCCTCGTGCCCTTTGCCCCTTTACAGTTAGCTCACCGCGTGTTTCCTGCGAGCCAGGGCAGTGTTTGCAGCTGTGCAGCCGTCCACCTGCACAGGTCGAGCTGACACAATCCCCTCGCCTGCTCCACGGCCCGGTCCGCTTCTGGGCACCTGCTCCAGGCGGCGGGTCTCTCTCCTGCCCTGTTGGCAGCACTCAGTGCTCCTGTAACATCTTCCCTCGGTCGCCCGGCTGTAGAGATCTCACCTCCCCAGGACAAAAAACCATGCTGGGGGTGTCCTTGGGGAAGAAATTTGTTCCAGAAAACTCTGATTAGTCCTCTGCGGTTCCGTAAAAGCTTTGCTTAGAATCGCGCCTGTGTGGTTGCATTGGGCAGGGGGTGCCAGAGGAGGGGCACTTCAGAGCATGTGTGCGTGGTTTTATAAATAAATAAATGTTTGTGTATTTATGTTAATCCTCCCCTGAGGACATGCGTATTGATTTTGGAGAGGAAGAGAACCATCAAAGTGAGAGAAACATCGATTGGTTGCCTCTCATAGGCCCCCTGACTGGGGACCAAACCCTCAGTCCAGGCATGTGCCCTGACCAGGAATTGAACCTGCGACCTTTTGGTTTACAGGGTAATGTTCCAACCCATTGAGCCACACCAGCCAGGGCTGTATTCATCCTTTCAATATGGAAACATCTTAAAAACATTAAATGTAAATATGGGGAATGGTCATGTCACCTATTTAATGGGGATGAAAATATCTGGAATGCAATAAAACTACCTAGTAAGAGATGTTACATAGAAGAGCTTTGGAAGTACTCTGTGTCCCAGCCAATGGGCGCATTTGCTTACATGTGGGAGGGGCTCCCCGGGGGGGAAACCCGCTTAGGGGACCGAGCCCTGGATTTTTCAGACAGTGGGACGAGAGGCGGCCACGGGGCTGCTTGATCAGCGCGATGCCGGTGGTGCCCTAAGTGGAAGAATCCGGTTGCAAACTACCGGGAGTCCCAGTCAGCTCCACCTGCTCCTTGCAGGAGGTTGTCCCAGGTTTCACTGAGAACCCGGTCGGGAGTGCGTGGTGCCCGGAGCCGCAGGCTCTCCAGTCAGGGTGACCTGAGTTCGGTTGGACGAGCTTCCTAGGTCGTCCACGCCTGGGTGTCATCTGCAAAATCAGGGAGACGACACTGATGAAGCACGCAGCGCCATGCCTGACACCAGCTGCTCCACCGTGTTAGCCATCAGCGTCTTTATCAGCGCCTCCCTTGTCACCTCTGAGCTGAGCCACGAGGGCTGTGGCGCGGCGACAGGAAGTTGTGCTGGGGAACCAGTCGGACAAAGTCCTCCCTGTTGGCAAGACAAGAGTCCGGCTGTTCTGGGCTCAGGGGGAGCAGCTGATCACGCCCTCAGAGGCTGCGGATGGTGAGGTCGCACGCACCTGCTGGGTGTCCCGACTCCCCTCCTTGCACTTCACGTCCCTCCCTCCCTCCCGTGGCTGGTGTCAGGGCTGGGGATCGGAGCTCCACGACTTGTTGCCCATCTTTCCAGAGTGACTGCAACAGTGGGCACGTGTAGGACGTTATTCGAAGTCATTGTGATCGACTTGGGGCGGCCAACCTGTGTCTGCTGATACTGCACAAAGCGTGTGCCCGGGTCTCAGAACACAAAACACAGGAGCGAGGCAGGAAGCTGTCTGCATCACGGGCGTCGACTCCTCCACCCTCTTCCGGAGAGACGCATGCGCACGAGGATGGGCGAGTCGTGGGCTTCTCCGCCCCCTACCGGAGAGACGCATGCGCACGAGGATGGGCGAGTCTCTCAAGAGCTCTGTTGTGAAGACAGACGCCTCTTCACATGCACCCTAAATCACTTGGCCGCAGAACGGCCTGTTTTTGAAACGTCTCAAGGATTATAAGGTCGCGTGGGGCACAGTTTGTAAAATGCTCGTGGAGGATGCGTACTGGTCATCACAATGGGTGGCGAAGAATTTGCATCGCTTCTCCCTCCTAATCCCCCTCCCCAGCAACAGGGCGCACAGGCTCCGGGGCCTGGGGTGGCAGCTCTAATGGTTCCTCTTGCTGGTTTGCAGTTACAAGAAATTTCAGGACGTGTGCGCCAGCACCACCCACACGCAGTGTGACTTCTCGGGGCTCTCCAAGTACGGCAACCACACCCTGAGAGTCAGGGCGGAACGGGCGGACGAGCACTCCCCGTGGGTGACCCTCATCTTCTGTCCTGTGGATGACAGTAAGTCCCCTTGTTTTCCACCCCCTCGTGGTGTCATCCTTGTGCCCCGGTGTTTCCCCGTGTTTCCCCTCGGGCTGGCCGGTCAGCAGGAAGTCACTGAGTGCCTGCGGAGTGGAGGAGGGAGGAGGGGCTTGCGCAGGGAGCTGAGGGACTCTGTAACAGAGGGGTGTGGCCTTCGAGAAGTTTGTGGGGAGACAGGACAGGGCAGTCAGTCAGTAAGGGAGTTAGATACAAACTTAACTAATGCCGCAGGGTGGGAAAGAGTTGGGGCCAGCGCCGTGAGCGAGAAGGTCTGGAATGATTGGTGTGGAGTCTTGTGCTGCTCAGCCATGGGGGTGCCCTCTGGGAGATGCGTCAGTGGTGGGTCACCGTGGGAGCCTCTCGGGCGCTTAGGCAGACCCGGGTGGGACAGCCTGCTGCTCACCTCAGCCGTGCTCCCCAGCCCAGCGCCCCTGGGCCGCAGGCCCGCACAGCCCGTCCCTGCTCTGCCTGCCGTCGGCCTGCGCAGCGCAGTCGGGTCTGGGTGTCCAAGGGCAGAGCTCTTCAGGAGACCGGTTCGTTTGCACAGTCACAACAAATAAACGTTGACGTTTTTGAAATGTGATTGCTGATGGTCGTTTTGCTTTGCCCTCATGTTTGTAGCCGATATTGGACCTCCTGGAATACACGTAGAAGCACTTGCTGATTCGTTGCACGTGCGTTTCTCAGCCCCCAGAATTGAGAAGGAACACGAAACCTGGACCATGAGGAACTTCTACGACTCGTGGGCTTACAATGTGCAGTATTGGAAGAACGGCTCTGACGAAAAGGTGGGCGAGGCACGCCCTCTGCTCGGGGCTGGCCCGAGGCCGTGACCACGGGGGAGGGGGCCGGGAGGCCACACAGTCAGGGTCTCGCAAGGTGGTGGCACCTCAAGGTCCAGAGGACTTAAGGCCTGGTTTTCTAAGCGCCGGGAGCTCCCAGCCTAAAGGCTGATCAGTCTCCCTGACTCATGCTTCCCAGGCCCCGAGGGGGTGCAGAGAGCAGACTTGCAGGGCGGGGTTCTGTGGGTCACGCAGGCCTGTCTTTCTGAGAAGGGAAGTTGCAGGAGAAGGCAGAGCTGACTCAGCGAGTGGCTGGGGGAACTCAGAATCAGCTGAGTCAGGCGATCGGCTGAATGACTAGTTTCCTGGCAGCAGCCCGAAGCCCCTGACCCCAACAGTCCAGTCCGAGGTCAGGCAGCCCCTCCCCTGGATGCTGGACGGGCAGCGTTGGCCTTTACCTCTGGGAGCCACTTTCCGCGTTGCTGTCCTCCTTTTCAGGGGACCCCTCCTTTAAACACGGGGGCTGGGAACGCAGAGACCTGCTGGAACGCTGCCGCGGCCACCGTGCTTGGCTTCGGCTTCCTCGTGTCTGCAGAACGGGCTAATGACCTGCTTCGTTGGTCCATGGGGGACGGCCTGCTCCGTAGGCTTGCTGGGGGGTTTGATGACCTTGTGAGAAAATGAACTTGCCGCATTGGCCGGTGCGTGTGGGCAGCAGGTGAGGCCCTGCCCGTCCTCGTGCAGCCGTGGGAAGGTTGCGTCCATCCGCCCCTGGACAGGGCCTGTTCTTGTTCTCGGTGCTTCGGAGCCCAGCGTCCTTCGTGGCCCTGGCGCACACCCGTGCCGCGTGCCTTGAGGTACATCTGCGGTGTCTCCTCCGCCTCAAAGCGCTGATTTTCACCACCTGCTGCCCAAGCGTTTTGGAGGAAAGGATCGCCCACAGGCACTGTCGTAGGACGGACGGTGCAGCTCAGTCTGCAGAGCCCCCACAACATCTCAGGTTCACTCCCCGCCCCCCCCCGCCGCCGGAAAATGCTCCATTGAATGATGGGAGATGTCCGCTGCCCTCACAGAATCGACGGGGCATCCCGCAGTCCGGACCCTGGGCAAAGTGTGTCTAGAGAACAACAGAAAACAATACGCCTCATGGGCGCTCATCAGATGCGGGCGTCTCTGCTCAGCTCCAAGATACAGAGCTGAGATGGGGTTCACCTGCACGAGGGGTGCACAGTGGACTCCAGTTAAGGGCCGGAGTCCACAGCCAGCAGCCTGAGGGCCTCCGCGTGTCTGTTTAGCTTCTTATCTTGAACACGCCCACAGGACAAGCATCTGGTCACCTGTCTGTCCCATCGCTGGGCCTTTGGTGTGCCGCGCCTGCGGTGCCGCTGAGACTGGTTTATGTGGACTATCGACCGAATTTCCTGTGTTGGCACGTAATCCCTAACGCGGTGGTCCTAGGAGGTGGGCCTTCTGGCAGGGGTGAGGTCGCAAAGGCCGAGCCCCCACGAGGGAGACTTGCGTGTACGAGAGAGCTCATCGCGTGAGGGCACATTGACGAAACAGGACGCTAGGAAGCGGGAAGTGACCCTCAGCAGACCTTGGTCTTGGACGTCCAGCCACATGGTCCGGAAGCCGCCCAGTCTGGGGTGTTCTGCTCTCGCAGCCAGAAAGGACTCAGACAACAAGGTTCCCTTTCAGAACGCCAAGGCTCCCGAGCAAGCACCTGCCTGGTTAGGGCCCTAAACTAATGGTGGAAAAGGCTTTTAGAAACTCGGTTGCTTCCCGGTGGGAGGAGGTGAGAAGATCACACCAGAAGCTGCCCGGAGTGGAGGAAAGGCCAGGAAAAGCAGCGAGCGACAGGACCCCTCCGAGCGGCCCGGCCCCGCCTGCCGCCTCCGGCCGCTCTGCTCTGCGTGCGGCCTGTGACAAGGGAGTGCTGGAAGCCTTCAGCGGGTTCGAATTTCCGGAAGCACAAGGCCAGAGTTGGGGGGCATTTTTGCTGCTCGTCACCCGAAGGCAGGCCACGCCCTCGGCGCCTTCAGTCGGCCCGATCCAGGGCTGGCCCGCGGTGAGTTTAGCTTCTCCCACGGGAAAGGAGCGTGGGCGGGAGTAAGCAAACCCAGCGCCCGAAGGAAAACGGCCAACTGCTGGAGGAAGGGGCCGTCTCTGCTCACTCTGTTGGCGTTGCTCTTCCTGTAACAGATTTCACGGGATCTTTCATGAGGGCGACCCCACCACGTGGAGATTCCCTTTATTTTGCCAGAAATGACTTTGGATTCTCAAATTCAGAAACCTGTCATCAGCCGTGATATCTTATGTTCAGATTAAGAGGATCAGGGAGCCACCGCCCCCCCCCCCGGGGCAGGTGTGGTGTGTGCCCTCCAGGTGAGGCGGCCACTCAAGGAGGGCAGCCCAGGTGCCCAAGGGGAGGAGAGATTCAGGGGAGACCCCCAGGCAGCCAGCGTCAGAAACACGCCCTTGACTGAGAAAGGAGGGGACGGTGGGTCTCACGGTAGATGACCGGCGGGTCAGTCGCTCGGGCTGCTGTACCAAAAATGCCACAGAGTGGGCCCCCGGGATCCAGAGTGTGTCGTCTCAAGGTTCTGGAGGCCGGGAGACCGAGACCAGGGTGTGGCGGGGCCGTCCCCGGAGGCTGGGGGCCTCTGCCCCAGGCCCCTCTCCCAGCTCCCGGCAGGGCTAGCGGTCTCGGCTCCAGGGCTTGTGGGAGCACTGCCCCGACCACTGTTACACGGGACCCTCCCTGTGCGTCTGTGTCAAAGCTTTTCTTTCCATGAGGACACTGGTCAGGTGGGGCGGGGGGGGGGGGGG